>PVJA010035148.1:0-22040 GCA_004027025.1 Myocastor coypus
TGAATCCTGGGGGATGTGGTCTGTAGGTGGAGGTGGAGCTTTGGGATTGAGTAGTCCTGGTAGGCTCGTGGACCGGAACGATTGCCAAACGGGCTATTTGATGGGTTCAGTGCTGGAGCTTGGGCCGCAGCGCGTGCGCAGGCTCAGCTCCCAGCGGTCAAGTCAAAGAGGTTTAAAATCAAGTAAGAATAGAAATTGTGTGCCTGGGCTAACCTCTGAAAATGTAACCCAGTCAGTATACGAAGGGGTCTGGCAGTGCCAGGTTTTAGAAAACTCCCCAGGCAATACTGAGGCTAACTTCTCACCTTAATGGCAACCCTTGGTCTGGGCCTTCTCACCTCCACACCAAGCACAGAACTTACCTTTTTTTTTTTTTTTTTTTTAGTATTTACTACAAGGCCTACAGGGTCTCACTGTAGAGCAGACTCATAGTGATCCTCCTGTTTTCAGCCTCCCAAGTGCTAAGATTACTGGCGAGCACCACCACACCCAGTCTCAATTGCCCTCTCAGTGTGCCCCAAAGCTTACAACAGGCACTGCCACAGGAGTTAACCAGGTACTCCTAAGCCATGGCGAGTTATCTCCATCAGAGAACAGCCTTGGCTTCTGGATATGGCCGGGTCAGCTGACACCTCGCCCATCTCCCAGGGAGATGCTCTGCCACAGATGCCAAGGACAGGCTTCACTCTGCTACAGGGCCACTGGCTGGAAGGGGGTCGCTATCATTTTCTGTTCATGTTTTCTCATCTGACAAAAGTACCTTCTCGTATAATTCCCTAACACAGAAACTTCCAAGTGTCTAATGCATGCTCATTTAAAACACTGAACTAGCTGCCTTTGTGAAGACAATTAGTTTTTCTCCTGCATAAATTATTTTACCAGCTAGTGTACAAAGGGGAAAATTATTAGAAAACTCAATAGTCCTCTCATTTTATTTAGAGGAAAAAACTACTCTCTTCTCTCTACAAGGACATACTACATGTCCTTTTAGGCCATTGTTTCACATTCTAGAAATTATGACAGAATCTCAAACCTAGCAAAACACTGTTCTCATGAAGAACAGTCCCTACTTTAGCATGGAAGGAGGCTTTCTGGCACACCATTGGAGGAGATGCTTATCAATCCTTTGAGTAAATATGAATGAAGCACCTACTATGTGCCAGGCCCTGGGCAGCACACAGAGCCTGCCTGCCTCCCGGTATTTCTGCACACGGCATTCTGGGGTACACAGAAGGCTGGGTTCAGGGAGGTTTCTTTGCAGCTGTGCCAGTTCTTCAGGTTGTAAGCCGTGCTTGGACCCCCAGCCCCTCAGGACCTCCTGCCAGATGATCTCCTCCAGGGCCCTCACAGCTCCTGTGTAGTTTCCTAGTCAAGCCCAGCCCCCACACAGAGGCACCCACCCCACACGGGGCATGCAGCAGTTAGGACACAAAGTGCTGCATGTGGAGAGAAATCTTCCAGAAGTATCCCTGGTCTGGCTCCTCCTCTCAGGCCCCAGCTAGGCCTGGACTCCCGCCCTTCTGCCGACTCTTCTCCTGCCTAGGCACAGCATAGATCAGACTTCTGCCATCATGCTATAAGTAAATAAGACCAGCTGGAGCCGCCTCCCTCCCACCCACCCACCTGAGGTCTGCTCCTAAGGTCTTCTGCTCCGGGGTCTGGACCAGGGGTAGAGCATTCTGCTCCTCTGCAGACCCACACAGGGATTCTGCTTAAAAGAAAATGCGCAGTGAGGAAAAAAACAGCCACAGGGAACTCCACAATCCACACCAGCCCTTGAAAATGGTTTGAACCAGTGGCCAAAGCTGCACAGGAAGAACCCCAATCAAGGGTGAGGGGAGCAGATGCCAATCCGAGGAACTGTTCCAGCTGCCACTATGCTGAATGCTGGCCAGTCACGCTTGGATGATGACCCACTCACATCTCCAACTTCCAGCAGTCTAAATGCAAGCCTAGCTTAATGATAGTGACTGGATGGTGAACTAATTGGGAGCTGAAAATGCAGGCTTTGCCTCATTATAATAATTCCCTTGCAGAAATGTTTGTGTATCAAAAGGTGCTATTCCCTGGGCTCCAGTTTAAAGGATCAGCCATTACAGATTGTAGGGGAGTAAGCATTATAACATTTTTAAACTACAAATGCCTATAAGCCTATAGAAAACAGGTACCAGGGACCCAAGTTCACGAATTACGTTCAGGTAAATATGACGTGAGAGGAGTACATTTAGACCATGCGTGGGTCATGCTCATCTGATTTCTCTTTGGTGCCCTTTGCCCCTTTCCTATCTCTGGCAGCCCGCTCCCAGCATGCCCTGGTGTATGAGGCAGGGCATGTGGAGGAAGGGAAAGAAACCGAAGCCTTCCACTTCTCTTCTGCCCCCCCACCAGTTTTCCCAGCACCCTTTGTGAAAATAAGCCTGAGGTTCCATTTCACCCCAGAAAGATTAACTGTCATCAAGAAATCAAATACAATAAACAGTTTCTGGGGAAAAGGAAGCCTTTGCCATTGTCGGTATGAAGAAAACTGTCATAACCACTGTGGCAGTCGGCGTGGCGATTCCTCAAAATACTAACACTAGAAATCCCACTTGACTCTGCTATTCCCCTTCCTGGTAGCTTCCCAAAAGAATTAAAGACATCATGAGACAGTGTTCCACGCATGCCTGTATGCACACAGCTCATAACAGCTAAGTCTTGGAAGTAGCCTACATGGCCATCAACAGGTGAAGGATGGAGAAAATGTGTTTATCGGCAATGAGGTACTCTGCCATAGAGAAAGGTCAGCTGCGGCCCTTTGTAGAAAACTGAACGCACTTCAGAGCATAATGTTAAGTGAGGTAAATCAGACACATGAACTTAACCGTCTCAGTTTCTCTTTCATGAGAAATCCAAACTATGAGTAACTTAAAGAGCAAATTAAAAGATAGCTAACAGGGGCCCGGCGGGATGGCTCAGTTGTCTAAAGTGCCTGCTTAGGAAAGCTTGGACGGCTTCAGGGACCACGGTTCGATCCCCGGCACCACATGCTGCACCAGCACTGCCCTCGGGGCAGACTGAGCTGGCCATAAAAATGAGTGAATAAACAAACAAAGGTGCTGAAACAAGAAAAAAAATTTAAATTAAAAAAAAAAAAGATAGATGACAGGAATCAGGGAGGGAAACCTTTCAGAAATGGGAAGAGGATCATGCGATAAAGGGAGGAGAGACAAAGAGTGTAAGGAGAAATTGTGACACTTTAGGTACCTGTACCAACTCCATGTGATGCCTGGAATCATTATGTGCTGCGAACATGTGCTAATAAAAATTATTTAAAGGGAAGAAAAAGAGAACCATTATGTAGCCTGTGAACTAACTGAAAACATATTCAAATGTCACCCAAGAGTGTTCGGATCTAACACGTGCACACATGCACACACACATACACACATGTAAGAACTCAGTCCATATTAGTCAAGAGACTCTGAGGTGTACAAAGAAATGTGCTGTGCAGAAAGCAGGCAGGCCCCCATCAACCTACCCAGAGCTGGACCCACTGGCAGAGCCACCAGGGGAGCCGCAGAAGCTGCTAGCAACTAAGAGCAAGCAGAGCCTGACCAGAAAGGCACTCTCAGGAAGACATGGAGGTCAAAGCCTTCTCTAGCACTCCAGCCTCCACCTCCACCTGAAGTGCAGGTTAGACTGAGCCCACCTTGGGCACAGTGGGCCCTGGAACAGTGGGGGAAGTGACACAACACAGGCCACCTCGTGCCACCCTAGGCCAACACTTTGGGCCTGCATGTCTCACTATCCTCCTCTGTCACGCTAGCCCTGGGCTCCTTCTCACAGCCCTGATTTTTGAGAAGTGAGGCACAACACCGTGAAAGGATTGGGACAGTGTCTGTAAACTGAACACTGGGATTTAGCAAGAGTGACCATAGGAATGCTGGTGTCAGAAACAGAGCCAGGTGATCACCTGGTAACAACCAGGATTTGAAAGCATAAGGCTACTAACTAGCAAGCCACTATCACTTTGGTTCAAAGCCTAAAAGTCTGGCTACCTTCTCCCTAAGCAAACAGTCACCAACACACATCTAACAAGCCCTGGTGAAATGCTCCAAAAAACCAAAGGATGGAGATAGATAGGTAGATAGATAGATAGATAGATACAGACAGACAGACAGACAGACAGATATCTCCTGTATATACATTTGACATAAAAGAACAATAATGAAGTAGCCATGTGGCGGGCCCGTGATGTGAGAGGCAGAATAAAAGTGAAATACACCTTGGGAGCCACACCTCTTCCTACAGTCCCCGGCCCCTCCTTCTGCACAGGATCTGAATTGCAAGTTACTCATTCCCCAGCTTTTTACATGTAGACGTTTCCCTAACCAAGGATCTATGTAAGTGAAAGTATCTGGTAGTTCTCCCCCTGCAAGCTGCTTTTCCATTAGCAGCTCTTGAGACTTCTGTCCATGTTTACACATTGATCACACTTCATTCATTTTCACTGCTGGATAATGATGGTCCATTTAGAGATCTGCACAATTTGTTGCCCTTTCTCTTGCTTATGGATCCCTGCTTTGTTTCCAGCCTGACTCCTTTCCTGAGGCCAGCGGCACAAAGACCTTATTTAGGGTCTTTGAGACTCCCCTGGAGAGCCAAAGGAAATGCTGCTAGTAATTACACAGGACTGCAGGCAACCCAAGTTATGCAATCATCCTATGAACACTGAGCATCATCTCAGATCTCCTCATTACCCCCTGAAAGGCAAATGAGACTCTTAAACCCAGCCCAGCTTAACTGATAGGAAGTTCCCATTTCAAATGTCATTTGTTATCTTTTGCATTTGCAATATAACCTGAAGGAGAAAACAAACACCCTTAGGTGAAGAAAATAAAATTCTTCAACAGGTAAACAGGGAATGGGTCCATCTTCAGATCATAATGCTAGATAAAAGTGAGTCAGAGGACATTACATATAACATGGTTTCTTTTATGAGAAACCTAAAATACAAGTAAATGAGTAGGTTCAAGGAGAAATGGTAGAAAGCAAGATGGAAAACTTTCTGGAGATGGGGAAAGTAGGTGGCTTAAGGATTGAACATGATCAAGACATGTTATATGCATGTACCAGTTCCCCAAAATGAGTGTCACTCCCATATACTGAAAATATATACTAATTTTAAAAAAAGATATAAGAAGCCAGGTGTGGTGGTGCATGCCTGTAATCCCAGCACTTGGGAGTCTGAGGCAGGAGGATCAGTGTGAGTTCGAGACCAGCCTGGGATACAAAAGTGAGCTCAAGGCCAGCCTGAACTGCATAGGGAGACTCTGTCTCAAAAAGACAAAAAAAAAAAAAAAAAAAAAAAAAAAAAAAAAAAAAAAAAAAAAAAAAAAAAAAAAAAAAAAAAGATATAAGACAGGAAAAATGGCTTCCTGCATAGCCTCTGCCATCTCAGGCACTTCCACTTTATCACCATGTTGGAAGAAACTCTATCTACAAAGATGACAGCAGCAAAGACAAAACCTCAAAGGCCTTAAGTCTGAGTCCTTTTCCTGAACCACTACCAGGGCTTAGGGCCTAACACCTAATCCTCTCTTAATCTTTACTACAGCCCTGTGTGGAGGTATGGCCAATGAAGCTCAGACAGGTAGAGAGTTTGTCCGTGGTCACAAGGCATGTATGTGACAGTATTTCTATCACTCGGTCCAGGGTGTGACTGTATAATTTACTGCACAAGTCAGACATATCCAGGAGCAAAGAGGGAGCTATTAACAACAGCACTGGGAAAAAAAAGGTTTAAGAGGCTGTCTTGGGCACAGGACAGGTGACATTTCTCCTCTAGCTTTTCCACATGCTCTTGTAATCTTCCAAGTTAGATGGAAATGGTTTGGAGGACCAGCCAGGTTTTGCACTCAAATCTCTGGTGTTGCCTCTGTGTGTGTGGAGATATAATTTGAAGTCAATGTTTATCCTGACTCACAGTTCTAGTCTACAGCCAGCCAGCTAGCCACAAGGCAAGCAGGAGATGCACATGTGGCGGAGGAAAAGGTGCGCAACCCGTGACAGCCAGGAAACAGAGAGAAGAGAGGAGCTGGGGACAAGAACACCTTCCAGACTGCACCCCATGACTGCCTCTGCACAGGCCCCACCCCCACCAGCATATCCGGGTACTGAACCCATCAATGGATAAATCCGCCCTTTTGTACCAATCACAGTAACTGCAAACCAGAAATCCAACAGAGCACCCATGACCCACTCACCTTCTACACACATGACAACCAGGGGATATTTGAGATCTAAGTCAGAAGTCACCACACAGATCCAGGCTCTCAACCTGTCTTCTTCAGTGGAACAACAGGGCTGGGTAGGCACCCCAGTGGCATCCTGCCATCTGGCACAGCAGGCTGGCTAGGATCATGACACACTTCCCTGAGATTCATAATTAAATTAGAGAGGCATTCTGTTCCCCAAGTAGGGTCTGTTGGCTGCTGCCAGCAGCAGGGCTAATGTCCCACTCACAGGAGCAGACATCCTTCCTCAAGGCAACAGCTGCATGCTCTATTGGGAGAGCCCATCGCCTATCCCCACAATAGGCCTGAGATCCCAGCCCTGTGTGTACCTTTCTGTGTGTGTGTGTGTGTGTGTGTGTGTGTACACACATGTATGTTCCTCTCCCTTTCACACACACACACACACACACACACAATGGTTTTTTTAAAGAAATGTTCAGACATGAAAAATGAATTACCTAACAGTATCCCTGGACATAAAGCACATGGGAATCTTTTGCTGTGCAAAAATGTTCCCCTCATTGCCCATTCCAGTAACTCCAAACCAGAAGCTCCACAACTGCCAACCAATAGTAAAATGATAAATGATAGTATAGTTGTCCAAGCTGAATGTGCTCAGTATGAAAAATGCACAAGTCACTGCTACATGTAACAAATTAATCTTACAACTAAAACATTGAAAGAAAGGAGAAAAATTAATAAGAAAGGCAGATACTATAATTTCATTTACATTGGCCAATGTGACTCATAACACCAGGAATGGTGGACTAAGGCCCTGGCAGGTTTGCCTCTGGCTGGCTGGGAAGCGTTCACCCTTTGAGCGCTAGATACTGGGGTGGGAAGGGTAGTAAATCACCAGGGAATACCCTCAAAGATGTGTGCTCTCCGGTGTATGGTGTTACACATAAAGGGGGAAAGAGCTTACAAAACAAAAGTAATTTACAAGTAAAGCCCATTTTAATCAACTATTCTTCCACTTGTATCTAAATGATCCTAATTCCACAGCTGTGCGGCCACTTCACTGTATTTCTATGTCTCTACCAGTAACTGTGTCTGACACAGAGGTTGCTGTGACCTGCCTGCTACATGTATAGACAGGCTGAGCACAGGCGTGGCATGTGAGTAAACGTACAAGCTGTGCAAGCCTTGGCCTTGTGTCTATGCCTGCCTTCCCCGTGCTTGGGGCTCAGCTCCATTTATCACGTCCTTCTGGACTGGGCTAGTAGAGCTGGCCAAGTTTTCCCAGCCTTGCTGGCCAGCAAGGGGTGGAACCCATGAATTCTCCTGAGGGACCATGTGATCACGGACCCCAAGGGCTCAGAAAATGTCTACATCCAGTGTTTTCATTTTAAGAATCTATCCTAAGGTGAGAAAAACAAACACTGTGTGTGTTGCAGCACCCAGAGCACGTACAATGCATACTATGTGTAAAACTTCAGAGCCGAAACAATTCCTCTCATCAGGAAATGGTTAAGTAAAGTAATGACATGGAGGACTCTTAATATGAAAAGGTGAATGTAAAAGCAAGAGGCCTGTTTGGTCCAACTCTTAAGCTACTAAGACTACAGGTAGAAAGATTAGAAGAAACCAAGCTGAAGTGTAAACTGATTTCCTCTAGGTAGTAGTATTATAGGACTTCAAATTTTTCTTGTATTTCTCAGTATTTTTCAGCATATTCTCTTTCATACAAATGTTAAAGAAAGAATTGATGTCCTTTTCTCCTAAGGCGCTTGTTTCTGTTGTCAAGGTGATAGCCAGCTGCAATCCATCAATTTGGAGAGGATTCTGCCCAGGGGAATGCATCTGAGGGAAACGATGAACAGGCCGGCAAATGGCTTCAACATTCAGTCCTCTGAGGAATGGCAGAAGGAGCAGGATGTGCGCCTTATGAAAGAACAGTTACCAGGACAGCTGCCTGGAACATCTGTCCTGAGGAGAGGGATCACACTTGCTCCACTGGACCCCAGAGGTGACAACCAAAACCAGTGCATGGAAGTCACAAGGGGAAGAGAGGGGGAGGAGGAGGATGACAGCACCAGGCGCGAGCAAGCCTCATGGTCCCATGATAGGCCCAGGTCCCTTCTGGTTCAACAGTAAGGAGCTCCTCTGGGGGTTTCCAGGGGTCCTCGCCAGTACATAAAGGTCACACAAGGCCACCTTGAGACCATCCTCTGCCCACTCCCCACCCCAGCAGCCTACTGTGTGGACAACCACGTGAGTCAGGATCTGACACCCAGAGCCAAAGCGCAGCCCAGGAACACACAGCTACTCTTCCTCACCCCTCCTTGACTTCAGCACACTTGAAAATTTCAGTTGGTCCACTTTCCTCCATGTTTCCCACTGTGTTATCTTAGTCCAAGTTCTTCCGTCCTTTTCTCTCCTGGTTTCCAACTGGTGTCTTTCCTCCTACTGTCAACCTGCCTCCCTGAGTTGGTCATTAAATAGACACTAAAATAATGATTCTCCCGTCATAAAGTAAGAAATCATTAACAGACTAAAAGGCTCACGTGCGGTCTTGCTCTCCAGCCCACATCAGGCCCCTGCCCCCTCACCCAGTGGGGTCTACCCAAGCTGCCCCACCTGGCAGGTTCCACATTCCTGCCCCACTCTTTATACCCTGCAGCAGAGCACAGCCTGAAATTCTCCATCTCTCACATACCCAACCCTCCTACAATGCCACGATCAGGTGACATTTCCTAGTTTGAATCCCATGGTGGAATCCCAGAGCTCAAGAACCCTCTCTGTGTTTTATCTGATGTTTTTGTGACCCAGCTACAACACCACCACCCCCGCCTCTCCCTGAGGAGAACCTCTGCACAGCCTACGCACCAGCGTCCGCAGTCCCTCACTTTCTATGCCATGTGTTTTTCTGCCTAGAAAAATCTTGCGGCTCACTCCTCCCACCAGGCTCAGCCTGCAAAAGTCCTCCTCACCTCCAAGTTCTGGGTCAGGCCCCGTTACCATGTGTGACGCAACATCCATAATTATCCTTCCATGGAGACTTTTATATCCCATTGGAATTGCATCTTTTGCTACCCAGTGTACTATACAGTCGAGGACTAACTTGCTCTTGCTCAAAATTGTTGAGCAAATAACTTTATTTTAAAAATATCACTTTTCTCCTATGGATAAGCTAATGAAAATTATTTTAAAATAGGAAAAAAGAAGATGTCCATGGGAAATACTCTAATTAGCACTTTCTTTCTAAAATAATGAAACAAATCTAGACTTGGCTAAATTCCCTGGTCCTCAGCAAAGGTTCATGTGTTGTCACTTTCGCTTTTTACTAGCTGGCACAGTAATTATTCTTCACCAGCATTTGAAAGCCAAGGGCAGTCTCCAGTACACGGACCGGAAGATTGATAGCCACTAAATAGTCTAAAAGCACGGTAATATTGAATTCATGAAATAGCTGGACATAAAGGGAAAGAGAATCAGGAAAACACTGGAGGACATAAGACTAATAAGCAAGAAATAAATCTTCCACAGCCCGTGTACCCCAGAGGCATAAACAGTTTCTGCTAATTTGATAGAATTGCTTCATGAGAAAGACCTTTAGAATCCCAACACCAGAACGCTGGCCTGGGTCTCCATGTGGACAGCCTGGATAAAATATAAGGGACAGAAAGATAAAATGTAAAGAACAGAGAAAGGCTTGTTGATTGTAGCTCGCTGCTTGCTGCCTTCTGCCCTCCACAAACCGTTTCTCTCCTGTCGTGCCCTTCTGCCAGGCCACCCTGCCTTGAGTCAGCCAATTGGGAACTGGAACCTCTACAGGCCTTGAGCCAAGTAAACCTCTCCTCCTTTAACCTGGGGGACTGAGTATTTTGCTTCAGCAATGAGAAACATACTGAGACAGATCGTAAAGAGAAGGATGGCACTGTGAGGGGCTATAGAGAAGGTAGCATATGGGAACTAGCACAGAGGCCTCACAGAGGTACCACAACGAACTATCAACCACCCCCTTCCAAACTGCTCTACACTGAAAGTCAATAATCCGTCACAGTTAAGCTGGAGCATCAACTTGATTGGCTTGGGAGCTGCCCAGGGAGTCAGCACAGCACACTCCCAGGCCTGTCTGGGTGTGGTCATGACAGTGTCACCTTGAGCACCATGCATGCTCCCTGGCCCCTTCCTCCTTAACATGTTTTCCTGCTTCACAGCCTCTAAGACCTTAGCAGCTCAGTTCCACTGCACCCTTCCATCCCAAGGTCAGCTTTAGATACTGTTGATCATGGACTGAAACCTCTACAACTCTAAGCACCCATGAACCCTTTCTCCTTTAAGTGGCAGGTATCAGGGCATCTTGTGCCAGGAAAGATGACTGAAGCAAAACTTTGGTACCAGAAGTGGTACCACTGCTGTGACTGTGCCCAACCTTGTAATTCTGGACCCCTTATAACTGGTTGGTGGGACAGCCTAGAGTGCTATAAGCAGAGATTGATGGGCAATTTTGGTGGGAACTCAGAAAATTAGATGCTGACAGGCATGTGAAAAGTGAAGGCTAGGTTGATGATGTTTTGATTAAGAACAAAGACCTTTTTGGGGGGATTGGACTAGAGGCCATGAGTGCTTCTTTCTGTCAAATAACTTGTCTACCTTTTGTCTACATCCTGAGGCTTTGTGTTTAAGGGCAATGGACCTAACTAGCCCAGGAGAGGAAATTTCAAGGCAACCCAATGTTTCAGCTGTGGTATGTGTACTACTGGATTTTAGCCAAATTTATAATGAAAATCAGCAGAACATAAATATTTGAAAAAATTTAATTACAGCACAAGAAGCACCAGTAAAGTTGGGGCCAAAGGAGCTTTAGTTACTGAAGAGATTAGCACTCTTAAAAAAGAAACCAAGTACTTTAAATAGAAAAACAAGAAAGGTACTGTTATGGCTTGTGTGTAATTATTCCCCTAAAACCTCATGCAGTCATTGAGGTGCAGTTTTAGAGTTTGTGATTAATTCATGATCCAAGGCCGGGATTATGGGTACGAGTACTGCTGGGATTATGGGTGTGAGTGTTGCTGGGATTATGGGTGCTATTTGAAGTACTGCTGGGATTATGGGTGTGAGTACTGCTGGGATTGTGGGTGTGAGTGCTACACCCAGCCTAGGGGCAATTAAAAAGCCCAAAGGCAATCTAAGTAAGGGACAGAGATTTGATCTCTGTAGCCATTATTGTTGCCACTCCTCCCTTTTGCTCTTGCTGTTTTACTGTTTTCTGCCACCATGAACTGCTGCCCTCTGCCACAGGCCAATTTGTGTAGGAGTTTGCCATATAGTATAGACAGAAACCCCTACCACCTGTGAGCTAAATAAACCTTTCCTTCCTTCATTTTGAGTGTAGGGTATTTGTCCCAGCAAGAACTACTTACTCTCTTCTACATGCCACTCTACCTTGGAGCCAGCTGAGTATAGATTTAAACCTCGCACTCACTATGAGCCAAATAAACTTTTTCTTCCTTCATTTTGGGTATGGGGCATTTTGTCCCAGCAAAGAGAGTAAAGTAACTGAGACAGAAGAAGCCTTAGGAATCCACAAGACCCCAACTATTACAGATTCACATGAGCAAATTACAAACCTTTTATTGAAGAAGAGAACCCATGAATGCCCTGCTCCAGAAGGACTGCCTAGGAGATTAGCTCCCTAGATCCACTTCATCCTCCTCAGCCATCCAAGCATGAGAGGCTGCTGTGGACACCATTGGAGAGGCGCTGGTTACTGCTTGGGCTGGTGACAAATCTTTTCTTTGTTCATGTGACACTGATAGCTCAGGCACACGGTCTGCAAGAGTTGTGGTGTCCTAGAGGCCTGCACTTGTATTTCAAAGGAAAGCCTACAGGGCCGGGCAGTGTCCCCTGCGACATGGGTGAATAAAATACTGGGCATAAAGGTGCAGTGGAGACCCTAGCACATTGCACGTTGGGGCTGGAAGGAACATGGAATATCTTTTGGGAAAAGCCACAGACAGCATGCAGAGCTGGCCCAAGGAAGAAGCTGCGTGGGCCATAGGGGAGGGGCTAGCCCACCAGTGGAACTCACCTCTCACCTCATCCACGTATCCTGGATGCTGGATGTGTACCTGCAGGACTTAATTCTTGACTTGTTGGATTTTGATCTTGATTTGATCCTATGCTTTTCTATTGCCCTATTCCTCCTTTTTGGAATAGAAATGTTTTCCCTGCACTACTGTCCCTGGGAAATATGTTCTTGCCTTTTTAATTATCAGGGGTTTGAGCTAAGAGTTTGCCTTGAGTCTTGGGAGAGACTTTGGCCTTGTAAATAATGTGGAAACTGCTGAGACTTTAAGGAAGGCATTAGTGCATCTTCACTTGAACATAGGATGGCTACATTGTGTGAGCCAGAACTATGTGACCTTGTGTTTGTTTCTTTGGAGATTAGTATGGCTTAAGGATATGGGCTTGGGTATCAAGCTGACAAAGAGTGAAGTTCAACAGTTAAGCTGGATTGTCAACTCAGGGGTCTTGAGTCCTGCCTATAAGCCTAGTAAATCATGTCTGGGTGGGGTGGATATGAAGGTGTGACCTTGGGCACATCTTACCCTGCCCCTTCCTCTCTGGTTCCCATGTTCTGCTTCCCAACCACCATGAGGTAAGCAGCTTTGTTGTGCCATGCCCACTACCAGGCTGTCGCTGCATGGGGCAAACCCTCTAAAATGTGAGCCAACTCAACCTCTTGCCCTTTAAATTGTGAGCATTGAGTATTCTGTACTCAAAACAAGAAAGCTGAGTAATACACTCACTGTCACCCCATTTTGCATTGCATGGGTTTGTGAGAGAGATTCTCCATGCTATTTAGCCCATGATGGCCTACTTCAGGCCACTGGTCCTGACTCACACCTCAGCAGCTAGATACTCCACTCTGTCACCCTTGATATGTCAGCACTGGAAATGTCAACTACCCGGGTCACATGATTTGGCCATAGAAAATGTGGGCACCTGTGCAGTATGATCACAGGCACTATGGGCAGGCTTTTAGCTTCATTTCCCAAGCCTTGTTCTCTGTCCACAAAACGAAGATCTCATTTCCCCAGAAAACACTGTTAAGAAGGCACTAGGGTTTATAAGACAGACTCAATTAAAATTGCTTCATGGCTAGGTAATCCTGGGCAGCTGCTTAAGCATCTTAGCACCAGTTTTTACATCTTGAAAGCATCTGACTTCACCAAGCATCCTAAGGACTGGATGAAACGCTGCATATGAAGCACTGAGCACAGAGGCTGACAGATGTCGGCCCTGTAACAAACAACACAGCAGCGGCTGTCATCAGCAGCTGTCCATAAAGGCAACAACCAAGTTATGAGCCTTCATTTTGCCAGGTGCTGCCCAAGTGCTTTTCATACATTAAGCCATTTATTTCTCACAACGTTATAGCAAGTACTGATTTCATCCCCATTCTACACATTGAAGAAACCCAAGGCACAAGGTGCCAATCACCTGCACAGTCAGTAACACCAGAGTTGTCGCTCTTATTGCTGGCAAACAACCTATGGCCTGCTGTTTGGGGCAGGGTTCTGTCTCCCCATGGAACTTGTGAGCCGCATCAGGGCCTGGTCTCCATGTGTCCATCCCAGTACCCTTGCTGGCAGCTGACAGAGGACCCTGTCCGCTGTGAGCCCTCACGAAGCTGGGATACATGGCAGATGAGTAAAACTGGAGCCATTCCCCAAAACACATTATCTGATGCTCCTGAGAAGCACATGTCTCTAGTCAACCGCAGTGTGCCAAGGGGCACCTTTTGCAGGCCGGGGAGGAGTCCTTCTCGCAGAGTGCCTTCCTTGAGTCTTCAGAGCCCTGGGCACTTGAAGAATTCTGAGAGCAACTCTGACCCATGCTCACTTGCTCCCAGAGCCTGAGGCCTCCCTGAGACCCCCCTCATTCTTATAAATTAAAACCTCAGCCAGACCAAATGAAATGCACATGTCTGCTCATCTATGGAGAGCTTCCTTCCATTTCCCCATTGGTGTGACAAAGCAGCCATCACAAACACTGAACTACCCACTTCCAAAATACAACTATTGATGAGGTCCTCATCGGGGACACTAATTGAGTGTGTCACTATGCAAATTGGGTGCTAGGAATGCAGATGATGTGACACAAACCTCGTTAACACAGACACTATTAATTTAGAGTATGTGATAATTATTAGTGATGCATTTTATTATTCCATTATCTAAAAAGAAAAGCAATATGCAAAATAAATGGCAATATGTAACATGGAAAGACCAAGTCATCCATGCTGCTAGAATTTATTGTAAATCTGCTCTATGCCACCATTAGGATAGTAGTCATAGACACTGCTTTGTGTAGTTCTCATTAAAAGAGAATTCTATAGTTCAGGAAGCAATTTTCTACATTAAAACAAGTTAGAAGCCTGGAAAATTAAATTATGGTACATGTACACAGTGCAATGCTCTGCAACTGTAATAAAACTGGGGGGTAGATCAGTTGGTGCTAACATGTTAACAAGAATGATCACTGGATGAAAAAAGCAAGAGACAGAGACTCTTTAAAGGACTAGAAAGCAAGAGGTGATGATCATTGTTATGGTTTGTGTATAAGTGTCTCCCCAAAGCCTCATGCAGTCATGGGGTGCTTCTGGAATTTGTAATTGAGTATTGTGGGTGTGGGTGCTGCACAACTACCAAATGTGCCATAAGGGTGGAGCTACAATTTGCCACAGGTTGCTTCAGATGTTCTACAAGGACCTATAGGATTTAATGTTGGCCCTTCTGGATTTTTTTTTTTTTTTTTTTTTTTTTTTTTTTTTTTTTTTTTTTTTTTTTTTTTTTTTTTTTTTTTTTTTTTTGTCTCTTTGAGACAGGGTCTCACTATGCAGTTCAGGCTGGCCTTGGGCTCACTTTTGTAGCCCAGGCTGGTCTCCAACTCGCACTGATCCTCCTGCCTCAGCCTCCCGAGTGCTGGGATTACAGGTGTGTGTCACCACGCCCGGCAGCCCTTCTGGATTTTGGACTTATGTTGGTCCCAATACTTGGTATCCTGCTGTGTATAACTTTTGGAATGAAAATGTGTATCTTGTGTCTTTCAATGTCGGACATGTTTAATTTTTATTTGTACAGGGGCTCACAGAGATTTGGGGCTTGGACTTTTCAGCAATGCTGAAACTGTTGGGACTTTGGCAACTCTATGGATTAAAATATGTTTTGCATAAAGGGATGTACATGAGTCTTTGGGAGTCCAGGGGCAAAATGTTATGGTTTGTGTATAGGTGCCCCCCCTAAAGCCTCATGTAGTCATGGGGTGGCTTCTGGAATTTGTAATTGATTATTGTGGGAATGGGTGCTGTATCTCTCCTGGGGCAGATGATTTGCATTTCAATATAAGGAAGGAAGGGAAGTTAGCTGCTTAAGCAGCTGCTACTCCTCCCTTTGCTCTGGCTCTTTGCCCACCACCATGAAAAGCTGTTTTCTGCCATGTGCCTCTCTGCCTTGGACTCAGCTGAATATGGACTGAAACCTCCAGTAACTGTTAGCTAAATAAACCTTTCTTTCTCTCATTTTGAGTGTTTGTCCCAGCAACAAGGCAAGAGTAATTGAGACAATCATGGTACACCTAGACATCTGTGGATACACAGGGAAATTCTCAAGGAAGAAAGTCACAACACCTGATAGCCTGGATCAAGGAGGAAACTCATGTGGCACTGTGCTTTTGTACAACTGAATTCTTTACTATTGTCCTACAGTTTGTATAACATAAATGTTAACAAGAAGAGGTTAGTATTTCTGGCAATTACTGGCCCGTGTCTTCCACAATGGATGTCATACAAGTGGAGTGCTGGTGTTTGTTGCATAAATGTAAATACACATACTTAAATACCATTTAGACATATTTATGTTTTCTATTCACTACATCAAGTACCAGATTAAACTGTAGGCAAAAATCCTGTGGTGTGAATTCAAGTTCCTATGTGCCTAATGCAATGCAACTGCAACTTTGCAAAATATTCTCTAACTCCCACTTTTCCTTTACCTTCCCTGCACTCTTCTTTTTCAAGTTCTGTCTACACACACACACACACACACACACACACACACACACACACACACGTGCGCAAACTGCTCCCACACAGAGACACACACACACTACAAGGGGACAGAGTGAAAAAAATTCACTGTTACTAAAGGTTCAGGCTGGTCAATAACTTTTTAACCTCATGCTGATTGTGGAAAGCTAGCTAATATTCCCACATTACTTCTTAGCTAGCAACAGCAATTACTTTTCCAAGTTTATTTCACGAACTGTTGGGCAGCTTCATTCAGAGAAAGCTCTGTATTATTCCAGCAGCACCCACCCCCATGCTCAATAGCCAGGGTAACCTTTATGCATCATGAAGGTGTCCCCACACAGAAGCAGTGGGCACAGGTTCTTAGGCAAACTGGACACATCTGGCTGCTGCCTCCCACATGAGCGATGGTGAGCGGGGGAATTGGAAGCTGACAGCTTTGTTTCCTAGAGCTGATAAAGGGGAACAAATTATGCATTTTCCCTGAGTGTGCAGTGTGCAGTTTTAGGTTGTTCCATTGGCATTTTTCCCCCAGCAGCAGCTACTAGGAGAAAAGAAAGAAAAAAGACATCTGGTAACTTCTTTAGGGAAATCTTAACAGATTTGTGGGTGTAACTGTTCAATCTGTTTCATAAATAAGCCCCAGGCAAAGGTATCAATTAAAAATCTTTTGAAAGATGGTTCTATCAAAAAAAAAAAAAAAAAAAAAAAAACACTTTGGAAACTACAGTCCTGGTATGATTATAACCATAACAGCCACAAAGTATGGCACATTCAGTATGGAATTCAGAACATACACAACATTCTTTACAAGCAAGCAGTAGTTTGTTACAGCTAGAGGAGGTGTCACTGTAGTTCCCTGAAATGAATCAACCTGCCCAAAGTCATATAGTCACTAAATTGCAGAGCTGGTATCCCAACTTCCTTTAGAAGAACTCCAAGGCATTCTAGAGCATGGCATCCATCTATACTCAACAAAATCACCAGGAGGGAGGAAAATTGAAAAATCAAGGAATGATCTGCCCACTCTATTCCGGTGAGTGTTCTGCCATGCCTTTCGCCACACAGCCTCATGTGTGCCAGACCAAACAACAGCCTGGCATCAGGTGCTACCATGAACAAACCGGCTGGTGTCACTCAGCATGTCCCAGGCCTATCCTGCACAGCTGCAGGATGTGGCAGCTGCACAGGACCAGTCCTTGGCTCTATGACTCTTCACCTTCCAGGACAGGCGGCTGGAGACGACGTCACAGGGACAGCTGAGCAGAAAACCATCAACACCAAGGCAAAGGGTGTTCAAGTCACCCCACAAGGTCCACTCTGCAAAGCCAAGGCCCGACAGATGGCCTTCAGCAGCAGCCAGCTTCAAATGTAACAGCACCAACGACCTCTAGTGGCCATTGCTAAATCCAGTGGTCAGTTTTTGGCTGACAATCCACTCTCCTATTATAATCTTCCCCTCCCTTAACTTCTGCAGCGCTACTCTCTACTAGACCACCCCACTCACACACAGCTCCTTCTGGGTCCCCAGGGCTACTCCACCCTCATCTCCCCAGCCCTAGCTGCCTGAGGACAGAGTTGAAGACCTTCTGCCTACACTAACCCTCTTGGAGCTGTCAGCCCACTTTATGGATTTGAATGCACTGCTCACTGCGATGTCTCTCAAATGTATATCCCCACCCAGACATTCGCACTCAACTACTGCCTAACACAGCTGCTAGGCTCACTGAAGGGCATCTTGCACCCTAAAGTGAGCTGCTACAGCCCCCAAGCCTGCCCTCAGCAAAGGGCCACTTCATTAATAATTATTCTGTCCTCTTAGATGCTCAAGGCCAAGTGGATTTTCGACTCCCACCTGACCAGGGTTAGAGCCAAAGTTTTCCAAGGTTTCCCTGCACTCTCCCCTAGTACTCTCGGATCTCATCACCACTCCAGCTGGCCCCCCGAGTTTACATGTCTGAGCCCTGCTTGGAGCCCTTCCCCCAGACACCCACAAAGTTTCCTCCACACCTTTCTTAGTATTTGTTCAAGTATCACCCTCTGTGTGAGGCCATTCCCCAGTCACTCTATTTTACATTGCAACCTGCCTCTCAAAGCACCTGCTTTCCTTCTATCTTGATTTATTTTTCTCCATAAAATGTCACCATCTGATTTACTTCGTATTAGAGTTGCCCGTTTCTTTATTGCCTCCATTCTCCAATCCAGCTCTAGAAAGGTTCAGAAACAGCCCGCCAGAGCTGTTCACTGCGGTGTCTGACACTTAGAGCAGCGACTGTAACACACTGGGCATTTTCCCAGGAAACATGATTTAATCTACAAGTATCTATGCAGTTTGGGTAGACCAGCGCACACACACACATTTGGGAGACTGGAAATGCTGAAATAACTGTCTCAGACACTGGTTTCTTTTCCTCTGTCTAAAAACAATAGTCCTTTTTTAATACAAGGAGAAGTGCCCAGTGTGCTCCATTCAGACACCACAGTCTAGATGAGATAGCCTGCCTGTCCCTGGGACATGATAGCTGACACCTGTGACTAAGGAGGGAGAGGTTTATTGGCTCATGGCTTCAGAGGGTTCAAGTCCTGTTCAGTGGGCACTGAGGCAGAACCAAACTGAAGGGAGACAGGAGACAGAGGAAAGCTACTGAGAGCACGACAGCCAGGAAGCAGAAGCAGAGACAGACAGACAGACCGACCGACCGACCAACGAGACAGACAGGCAGGCAGAGAGAGAGAGTGAGTGAAAGAGACAGACACACAGAGACAGAGAGATGCACAGAGAGACTGACAGAGAAACAGAGACAGACAGAAGAGACAGAGAGGGCAAGGGCTCCAAAGCCACAGCTCCTCCCACTGGGCTTCACCTCCTCACCACATGCTCAATCAAGAGCTCATTGCAGATTAATCCAGGAAGGAGCAGAGTGCCTCTGTGAGCCAATCACTTCCTAGAGCCCTTTCTCTTCCCATGAGACTTCTGGCTGATGTTTTTAAATCTAAACCATAAAACCAGCCCCAAATAACAAGGAGGAAATAAAATGACATCTTCAGAAAAAACTTTTCAATGTGTCCACATAATAATCAATTATTTTCATATATAGAATAATTTTAACATATGGCGTATGCATAATGTACAATTTTTCTTCTTAAACTGGACTGATCATGTCAGAAGTCCCATACTTGGGAAACTATCTTTACATATCAACAACCAATAGTGGCATTTGTTTATCTACAGTAGTAGTATTGTCTAATTTTTCTTTTTGCTTTGTTTTGTTTTTCAAGTTGGAAATCTGACTTTCACCTTCAGTGATCCTATAATGGCAAATAATAGTCATCTAGCACGTTAGTCAGCTTTCCATTACTGTAACAAAATACCTGAGACAATATACTTATACAAAGAAAAGGTTTAATTTGGCTCACAGTTCCATTTCATGGTTAGTTGGCCTCATGGTATTTGGGCCTAGGGTGAGACAGTACATTTTGGCAGGTTGCACCCCCTGGCAGCCAAGAAGCAGAGGGGAGAAGAAGACACAAAGTCTCGCCATCTTTTTTCATCAGTGCCTAGAGGAACTCCCACAAGTCCCCATCTGTTTTATCTCAGACCAAGCCTTTAACACATGGACCTTTGGTTGTCTGTGAAGATTAGGGAGTTATCTAGTAAGACACCTACAAGGATCCCTGAGACAGCCCACATGGAGCACTCGGCATGGTGCATGGCAAATAGAGAGCACTCGGCATGCAGTTGTTATTATTATCATTATTACTATCATTATTAATCTTCAAATCTTTTTTCTAGAGACTTTGGGTCTCAAAATTCAAAGGTCTTATAGCTGCAAATTCAACTCCTGCCAACTGCAAACGATCCCTTTTCCATCTATGCCTAGTGAAAATACATCCATGTTCAAGTAAGAACAGACAAACAACCACTTTAAGTGACCCACTGAGATATGTGAATCTGAGTTTTAAGCACAAAGCTCTTGGTGAACAAGCAACTGCTGGTAAGTAAACCAGGCATCCTTTCTAAAGTAACACAGAAGGAGGTGACGAATGAGAAGAAAAGAGAAAAGACAAGCAAAAGAAGGTATCTGTGGAAAAAAGGAGTCTGAATGCTCTCTACACATGCACCTCCTTCCCAGAGCCTCGCATTTAACTCATTCTGCAGAATAACCAGTGCTCTGTGCAAGCCCCTGTGTCCCCCAAATCTGTTACCATTGTAACAAATGGGCACTGCATCCTCCTAAGCACTGGAGAGCAAAGGGACCTTTGACCTCACCCAAAAGAGAGTTAAAGCCAAAGTCTTCAGGATCCTCAGGCCAATGCCAACCTTTATCCCTTTTTAAAGACAGTCATTGGTTTAATTGTTTGATCAGTCTTACATACCTATGTCTGTTGATCTGTACTGATTTGATGATGAAACTATGTAATGCAACCATTGTTAAATTTTTCAAAAAAATAAAATAAAATAAAGACCATCACTGGGCCAACAATGATGAGAAAGCGACAGGTTCCATGCTTATGTTGTTATAGTAACAAGAATAGTAAATGATGCTGACACAGCTAGCACCAACAAGAGGCCCCACGGCTCTACCTACATGGTCCACCTTCATCTCTTTAGCAATGGTACCATTAACACTCCCTGTTCAGTGTAGGAAACCCAAGCACAGAGAGCAATATGTCTGAGGTCCCACTGTTGGCAAGTGGCAGAGACAAGACACCAGCCTGGGCAGTGCAGCTTCCTAGAAGCCCACAACCTGGATGGTGTGTGTGTGCCTCGGGTCTACTTCAGCTTCCAACATAGGACTATGTTGTCATTCTCTGAAGAACTTTTCTCCTCCCTCAGTCCTAAGTGATTCTTGCAAGGATGAATCTACCTCCTACTTTACTTTAGTCATAGGTGACCCAAAATGACCAGGCAGACTATTTCGCATGTAAACAAAGAGTCCTTTGTTTCCCCAGGACTGAGAGCTATAGGACTATGATGCCTGAGTGGCCAAGGCCTGTTCCCCCCTGCATCAGATGCAGGAAGTGCTGAGCAGAGGCCAGCCATGGGCAGGGGCTGAAGTGAAGGGTGGACAGGCAGGAAGAGAGATGGCAGAAGTCCCCAAATCCAGGAGTCTAGAATCTTCAACTCTTTCCTAACTTCTATTCACATGAGTTAATTCCCATTTTGTTATTTAAGATATTCATTTCTGTCACTTTAGCAGCAGAAACCCAAGGAATACATTGAACTAAATATCTAACACCTTCAGGATGAGCTGGAGAAAAAAAAGCTGAAAGATCCTAACTAGTAAGGTAGGTGTGCAGCTAACGGAAGATTTCCTAGACTGAATATGCGTGTTCTGAGGACCTATCTCAGGTACTGTGCCAGGCACATGGGAAACAGGATAAATAAGATACACACATTGCTCTGAGGAGCTCAGTCTATGAGAAAATACACAAAATACAGGACAGAAAGTTAGGTGGTTAAGGTAGCTCCTGCCTCAGAGCCTTTGCGACTGCTCTTTCCTCTACTGGAAACACTGTATTCCCAGACCCACAACTCTCAGACGTTGCTGTATTTGTTTGCAAGGGATATCATAACAAAGCCCCACCAGACAGATGGCTGGAGCGCCAGAAGTGTAGCAGCTCAGGGTTCTTAAGGCTAGAAGTTCAAAGTGTAGATATGGTTGGTGCCTTCTAAGGATTGGGGGATGGCGTCCACCCCACCTTCTCTTAGGTTCTAGCAGTTC
>PVJA010035149.1:0-22042 GCA_004027025.1 Myocastor coypus
TCAGCCTGTCCTGTGGGTGGGGCTGGCATAGCATGTGGTGCTGGGGATCGAACCGCAGTCCTTGCAGTAGTCTAAGCTTGCGTGAGTAGGTGCTTTAGACCACTGAGCCATCTCACCAGCCCAAGTTTGTTGTTTTTAATTTGATGTGATCACATTTATTAATTCTTGGTGTTCTCTTGTGTAATTAGGATTCTGTTCAGAAAGTACTTGCCTGTGCCTATGTCTTTAAGAGTTTTATCTTCTAACAAATTGTTTCTGTTATAATATTTAGATCTTTTTTAAAAATCTTTTATTTATGTATTTATTTGGTAAAAGGTACAGGGTCTCATTACAAGCTTGGATTCAGAGTGGTTCTTGTGTTTCTAGCCTCCCCAGTCCCGGGATTACAGACGTGTGCTACCACCCTGGTCTCAGTAGCCTGCGGGGAATGAGACTGTCACACTGGGGATTAAACCTGGGTCCTTGTGCTTTCTAGGCAGGCACTTAGAGCACTGAGCTATCTCCCTGGCCCAATATTTAGATTTTTTTTGTGTTTATTTAATACAAGGTCTCACTACACAGATTGGACTCACAGTGATACTCCTCTTTTCAGCCTCCCAAGTGCTGAGATTAGCACCATCATACCCAGTCTCAATCACCATCTCAGCACATCCCAGAGGTGGGGCCGGCACAGCACACCAGAGATAGAACCTCAGTCACTGAATCTGCCTAAGCAGGAGCTTTAGTCTGCTGAGCTATCTGGCCAGCTGGCGCAGTGTTTAGATCTCTGACCCACTTTGATTTTAGTTTAGTTCATGGTGAAATTCAGTCTTCTGCATGTGCATACCCCGTTTTACCCAGAATAATTTTTTCTCTGTACGTTTAATGTTTTCCTTAAAAAGAAAATCAGGCCGGGCGTGGTGGCGCACGCCTGTAATCCCAGCACTCGGGAGGCTGAGGCAGGAGGATTGGTGCGAGTTTGAGACCAGCCTGGGCTACAAAAGTGAGCTCAAGGCCAGCCTCAACTGCATAGCAAGACCCTGTCTCAAAAAAAAAAAAAAAAAAGAAAATCAGCATGCTTGTGAACTTTCTAAGAAAAAGGTAAACAGCATGCAGTTTTCTTCTTCCTGCCCAGTGGAATCCCTGGGGATAGGTGTAGTCAGCAGGCCAGGGCTCGGCCAGGGACATATTGTCTGGTGTGATGCTGGCCACCACATGCCTTCTGCTTTCCTTGAGGCTGCTGGAAGACTGCTGCTCCCACTGGTGAGGGGCAGGGATGTGTTGCCTCTCACACTCAGCTGGTCAGGGAGTGCCCGTGAGAGATAAAATGGCCACCTGAGATCTCGGTGGTGGCAGGGAACAGGGAGATGTTGTAGTGAGAATGGGCTCCTGACAGGAAAGGAAGGGAATTTAATCTTTGCAAGCCATAAGACATGGGTGTCCTGTGGACAGGATGCCTGGAATTTTGGATGAGGCAGTGTTGGGGTACGCGTGTCTGCATTGGAAGACTTAGGGTACAGGCTACTGAAGTTGCTTGATGTGGAAGACTTAAAATGCCTTGTGGCTTAGAGGTGAAAGGGACAGGTGGGTTCTCTTGGCAGACAGAGCCTACTCCTCCTACTCATCCCATGAGCTCACTACTTTGTTTTTATTAGAGGACTGGTGTGAGAAGCCACTTAGTGCTCCAAAGTGGAACTCAAGCATCCATTGGCTGCACTGTAAGAGGCAAAAACCTCCTACTTCCAATTTCAACCGCATTAGTGCCCAAGAGCCATCCTCCTTAAGCTGTATTTCATCCACAGCCTGTACTTAAGGATTCCCCAAAACAACATCATCAATAATAAGGTGATCATATGGAGGGCTTCTTATAACAGATGGAGCACATCCAGGTTCTTCTTCTTTTTTTTTTTTTTGGAGATACCAGGGATCAAACTCAGGACCTTGTGCTTTCCAAGCAAGCACTTACTCCACTGAGCTCTCTGCCCCCCCCCATGTTGTTTTATTCTCATTCATTTCAGAATTAAGAGTGTGTCAAGGGCTGGGGAGAAAGCTCAGGGGCACAAATGCCTGCCAGGCAAGTGCAAGTGCAAGGTCCTCAGTTCAATCCCCAATTCCACAAAAAAAGAAAAAAAGAGTTGTGTCAAAACACTGCCATCAAGGCCAGTGGTATACATAGCTCAGTGGATTAAGTGCTTGCTTAGGGAAGCTCAGGGGCCAGGGTTCAGGTCCTGGGCCTGCCTGCCATGCTGGCCCTGCTCTCAAGTGCGCTGAGCCTGCCGTGGAGACCAGGCATGGTGGCACGCGTCTGTAATCCTAGCACTCAGGAGGTACAAGCAGGAGGAGGATCCCTATGAGTCAGTAGTGAGACCCTGTACAAAAAAAAAAAAAGACAAAAAAAACACTGCCATCGGCCACACACTGCACCAAGTGGACGTAGTAGAGAAACCCTTAGGCTGCTTGTAGCTATTTTACTGTCTGGATCTGCAGTCAACTTTTCTTTAAGTAAAGCTCTAGAGTGATCTGGATTTCTTACCATCTTGGCACATAACCTCTGAAGAACTGTTGAAGACAGCTGCCTTACAAGAAATGCTGCCATACAAAGCAAAACAAAACAAAAACAACAACAAAGACTTCTCAAGTTTTCCCTTAAGGCAGCCTGAGCCAGCCAAGAAAAAAAAAACCTTCAAGAAATGCTGCCTTAAAAGAAAGAAAGAAACGCTGCCTTAGGGAAGCAGATTAAAGCCCCTGCAGGGGCTGGGGAGATAGCTCCGAGGCACAAGTGCCTGCTGGGCAAGTGCAAGGTCGTGAGTTTGAACCCCGGTCCCACAAAATAAATAAATAAATAAATAAATAAAGCCCCTGCAAGCAGGCATGAGGGGGCATCCCTGGCCTGCTGTGCTGGCTGAGAGGGTGATTGAGACTGGGGGTAGTGACGCATGCCTGTAATCCCAGCTCTTGGGATGCTGTAAACAGGCAGATCCCTGCAAGTCCAATCTAGTAGTTAGACCCTGAACACCCTGTAGTCCCTTCCTGAAAATACAAAAAAAAAAAAAAAAAGGAGGAGGAGCGGGAGAAGAAGAAAGACCTAAGAGATGCTGCCATGGGATAGGTTCTTCCAGTTTCCGCAGTCCAAGAAACAACAGTGGAGTTTGGTAGTGCAGTGGATGATCAGACACATGAGGTGAGGTTAGCTGGCGTGTGGCGTTCCTCTGGTTCCACAGCACTTTCAGTATGTGGAAGGTCATGCAGAAGGCTGCAAGGTTCAGGGTGGCCTTGAGCTCACTCTGTAGCCCAGGCTGGTCTTGAACTCGCAAAGATCCTCCTGTCTCACCTTCCTGAGTGCTGGGATTACAGACTGGCACTCATGGAGCTGCTGATCTGTGTATGGCACTTGTTGCGGGGTCAGGGTAAATGTTGAAGAGGTGTTTTGAAAGCGCTGGTTGCTGGCTGATGCTAGAGTGCTAGTTTTATCAGCTTGTCCACTGAGCCCTAAAATGGTAGTCTTCAGGGCTTTATATTTGGATGGACTGAGTGAAGAGCAAATGTAAAAATGCGGGAGTTCCGGTTCACGCTTAGATCCCAGGAGAGGTGGGGAGTAATGTGATGATGCAGGCTGCCCAACAATACTTGGAGCTCAGGAACTCTAGGGCTCATAATCATCTGCTGCAGCTCCACACGCCCCCCCCCCCCCGCCATCTTGCATCTCCCAGCACTATTTGTTAAAGAGGCTGTCTTGCCTCCTGCATGGGATTTGGCCCCTTGGTCAAAGATCAGGTAGTTTGATATGCTTAGAGTTATTTCTGTATCCTTTATTCTGTCTCACTGATCCACATCTGTCCCCTCCCCAGTATCATGCTATTTGTATCATTATAGCCTTGTAGCGTAACTTCAGTCTGGAATTGTGATTCCCCTGGCCTTGCTTGCTCTTAATATCCACGATTGTTTTTCCTACTCTTGCTCTCTCCTAGTTCTATACGGTTTTTTAAAATGTATTTGATACGGGGTCTAAAATCTTTCTACATAGATCGGACTTTTAGTGATTCTGTTTTCAGCCTCCTAAGTGCTGGGATTACAGGCCCGTGCCACCATGCCTAGTCTCGTGCTTTCTCAGCACGCCCTGGGGGTGGTGCCAGCACAGCACACGGGGATTGAACCCTGGCCACTATGCACTATGCTCTGCCTAAGCAGGCATTTAGTCTGCTGAGCTAGCTATCTGACCTGCCCTATATGAATCTGTTTATGGTTTTTCTCTAGTTCTGTGACGAATGCTATTGGTGTTTTGATTGGAATTGTGTTGAATCTGTATAGTTTTGAAAATATGGCCATTTTGATGAAAATTCTCCACCTATCAAAGAACGAGGCATGTCTATTTTCTTATGTCCTCTTCCATCTCCCTTCTCAGGGTACTATAGTTTTCAGCATAGAGGCTTTCGCTTCCTTGGTGTTACGGCCTTTATCTAGAAGCCCCCCCCCCCAAAGCCTCATGCACTTATAGGTGGGGCTATTCGAAGCCAACTGGATCTAGGGTGTGAAGTTGGTATAGAGGACACCTCACTCTGGGTGTGGCTGGCACTGCCCAGAGGGTGGGTGGCCTGATGAAGGTGCACCTGTACATGACTTATCTCGCTTCTTTTCCTCCCATTCCCCTCCCTTCCCTCCACCCCTCTTGCATGGCATCATGCACCCTAGGCCCAGCCCCCTTCCAAAGGCTCTACCTATGACAGCATGAAGTTTGGGAGAACAACCAGACACAAGCCATAGTAGTTTTCGTCTTCTTGGTTCAGCTTTTATAGTTTACGTGTATCTAGGAATCTTCAGAATTTGGTTTTGTTTGAATCCATTTTTCATGTTCTCTTGAGTCTCTAAGTAACTGGCCTTTGAAAGCAAACCCCCCCCTTTTATCTTTTTGAAACAGGATCTTGCTGTGCAGTTCAAGCTGACCTTGAGCTCACTTTTGTAGCCCAGGCCAGTCTCGAACTCGCACAGATCCTCCTGCCTCAGCCTCCCAAGTGCTGGGATTACAGGCGTGTGCCAGCACACCCAGCTCCCTCTCTTCTAATTCTTATATTTTTCCTTACATTGGTCAGTTCTCCTTTTTTTGCAGGACTGGGGTTCAAGCTCATCACCTTGCACCTGCCAGGCAGGTACTTGTGCCCCGGAGCTATCTCCTCAGCCCCTCTTTACTTTCAATGTAATTTTTAATGTCTTGTATTTCTGATTTGGAACCTTTTCCTGGACTCTAGTTTTTGTTTTTTTATTTTTTCTTGTGTCAGAACTTTTGTTTATTTTTTTATGGCTGGCTCAGCCTGCCCTCAGGGCAGGGCTGGCACAGCATGTGGTGCCTGGGATCGAACCACAGTCCCCGCAGCCGCCCAAGCTTTCCTAAGCAGGTGCTTTAGACCACTGAGCCATGCTGCCGGGCCCCGTACTCTAGTTCTTTGCTAACTTGGTTATATATTTTGTTTTGTTTTGGTACCAGGAATTGAACTCAGGGCCTCCTGCTTGCCAGGCAGGCGCTGTGCTGCTCAGCTACGTCCCCGGCCCTCTCATACACATTTTGTATCATCTTGTTTAGCTTAGTGAGCTTTTGTTAGGTCTTCTGTGAACACTTTTATTGTTTTATTACCTTCATGTTGTCTGACTATATTCTTTTTTTTTTTGTCTTTTGAGACAGGGTCTCGCTATGCAGTTGAGGCTGGCCTTGAGCTCACTTTTGTAGCCCAGCCTGGTCTCAAACTCACACTGATCCTCCTGCCTCAGCCTCCCGAGTGCTGGGATTACAGGCGTGAGCCACCACACCCAGCTATCTGACTATATTCTTTGTGAGCCTGTCCAAGCACCTCAGTGATCTGTTTTATAATCTCTGTTCCTTTGAATAAATGAGCAGTGTGGCCTTTGTGTTCTGCTTTCTCGTGCATGGTGGCACAAATCACGTCACATCATCTACTTTGTCTTCTCTGCCACCAGGACAGTCAGCACTGAACGTGTGGCTGGATGCCTGCTGCACCTTACTGGCCACAATTCCTCCCTCCCCCACACAGGGGGCTCTGCCCCTGCCACATCTGACCAGGAGCCCCTGTGTCTCCTTCTTGCCTTTCAGGTCTTGGTTCCTGTGTCCCTTCCAGAACAGGTCAGCATCAGCCAGTCTCAGGGCCCTTATCACCATCCCCCTGTGGCACAAACACTGCCAGGATAGCACCTTTACCCATGGTCTCCACTGCACATTCCCCAAGGCCTGGACCAGTGTCTAGCACAGTGCTGGGGCTCAGTCAGGATGCTGAGTGGGATCATGGGACACAACTAGGAGCCCTGACCAGAGCTGCTGGACACCTCCTCTCAGGGCCTCACTGTTGTGCAGTGTTCCTGGTACCACCCAAGTACCTCTGGCCTTTCTTGCAGAGTACACAAGATACAGTGTAACTAAACAGCATAGCTTCTCTTTTCTTTCTTCTCACTCCCTCTTTCGTTCATTCTCTCATTTTTGCAGCCACCCAGGGGCACTTTACCACCACTGAGCTACATCTCCAGCCCTTCTTTTTAGTCAGAACCTAAGCTGCCCAAGTGGTAATTAAACTTTTTTTTTTTTTTAACTTTACTTATGTTATGGCCAGCTCAGTCCGCCCTGGGGGTAGGGCTAGTGCAGCATGTGGTCCTGGGGATTGAACGATGGTCCCTGCGGTTGCCTAAGCTTGCCCAAGCAGGCGCTTTAGACCACTGAGCTATGTCATTGGCCCCAAGGAAATTAAACTTGTGATCCTCTGCCTCAGCTTCCCTCGGAGCTGAGATCCAGGAGTGTGCCACTACACCCGCTACACTGTCTGTTTTCACCCCTGCAGTAGCACTAGCACACAAGCAAGGTTAACCTCACAGGCCATGAGATGAATTCGGTGCTCGGTGAGATGCCAGGCCACTACTACTTCCCTTTAAAAAAAAAAAGGCAGTAGTTCCTCTCTCTGGAGGCCCAACGCAGAGCAAGAACTGGCTGTGAGGATCCCGCAAGGCCTCTGCCCTGCGCTGGCATTGTGACGCCATCTGCTAGGCTGGAATTGTGCTTCACCTTTCTCCAGCAACAAGCAATTTCTCTAGGGTGGCCTGGTGTCAGCCTACATGAGGAGCCTGCTCCCAAGCCCCTGTGACACTCGCTGCGTGCTGGGCTCCTTGTCTTGTGTGTGGCATGAGGACGGACATCCTTCTGCTTGCCCTAGACTCAAGTGTGCACAGGCAGGGATGGTCCCTGGCTGTCCTGGAGTGGGCTATGGCACATCGTCACAGTGATGAGAAGAGCAGCTTGTGTCCTCAAGGGCCGGTGTGTGCATTCCCACCTCCTTGTGGGGAAACACTGCTCTCCAATTGCATCTCGCCTGCCATCTTCTCTCCTAAATACCGAGAGACTACAGCATTGCGGCGGTGCAGGGCCTCACAGACTGGGACACCACACTGCCTTTAATGGAGTTTTCACTGTTTTGTTTGTTACACTGCAGACTGAACACAGGGCCTTGCAATGAGCTGCACCCACCCCCAGCACTTCTTTATTCTGAGACAGGATTTTGCTAAGTTGTCCAGTCTGGCTTGAACTTCCAACCCTCCTCCTTGGCCTTCTGAGTAGCTGGGATCACAGGCCTCTCCACCATGCCTGGATCTCTGGGGTAGATGATGAGCAGATGACAGAGTTAACCAATGGCACAAGACACCAGCAACCTGGGAGCCTTGGGGGTTGAGGCCAACACTGTGGAAATGACCCAAGTGGCAGGACCTGAGGGGGAACTCTTTGTTCTTTCATACAACAGCAACTTCACAAAGCCTCTGACAGACGTTTTGTGTACCCCAAAGCCTCATCCAGAATAACACTAGCATTAGTGTTTGGGGTAATAGACTAATGAGGAAGCTTGGAGGCCGGTAGCTCAGATGGGTCCAAGAGACTGAAGGCCAGCTTCCCTCAGCCCCCTGTGTGCCCTGGTTCAGGGCTTCTCCGAGATTATTGCTGTGAGGTGGCAACTGTCCCAAGATGAGGAGCCAGGAAGGTTACAAGGATCATACAGAGCAGGCCTTCCCCAGCACACCATTTAACAAGCTGGGGTGTGGCCAGCCAGCAGGGACTTGGGCTCCTGTAGTCCATGCGTCTAAGTCCCATGCTTCAGCTCCATCTTGGCCACTGTGGCCTGGTGCACCTCGTCAGGGCCATCAGCAAAGCGCAGTGCTCGGGCCCAGGCAAAGAACTGTGCCAGGGGGTAGTCGCTGCTCAAGCCCGCGGCTCCAAAAGCCTGGTGGACAAAGTGGGAAGGAGGAAGTTGCACTGAAGCCATGCGCCTGTGTCAGCCTCCTGAGGGCTGGGATTACATGCCTACGTCACGAATCCCAGGCTACAGGGTTGTTCTAAAGAGGATAAGGAAAACCGCACATGCAGAACGTGGGCAGGAAGGGCAGCTCTCAGGGCTGCAGACATCTGCGGCCAGTGTGTGGACATACTGCTCGCCTGTACCAGGCTCACCTGTATAGCACGGTCAATCACCCGGTAGGCCATGGATGGGGCCACCATTTTAATCATGGCAATATCCAAAGCTGCAGCCTGCAGGGATGAGGAGTGGAGGTTAGCAAAGGCCAAGAGCAGACAGTTCGGTAGAACAATCAGTTCCCAAAATAAAGTTTTGGGAACTTTTGATTCAAAAGTCAGTGCCCATTATCCTACCCCCACCCCCTATTCCCTGTCCTGCTGGGTCAGGGGTCAGCACAAGCGCAACACAGCTAGGATGATGACTCTGTGTAGAGAGGCATGGCTTGTGCTTTGTTCAAGGCCACAGCCAGCTCCATCGGGACTGGCTTCCTGGCCTGCCGGTGAAGGGGTAGGGGCTGTCTCGACAGCTGTACAGGTGGAACTCAGTGTGGGCATCTGTGCCATGCCAGGCACTGACAAGGAACCTTATTGGCTTATGTCATTCTCAGAAATGAGCCCTTGTTCACCGATGCTGTGTTTGGGTTAGAGCAGGAGCGGGTCCCTGACTCTGGCACCAACATGCCCCAGGAGTCTGGGAAGTTCAGGCCTCTTTGGGTTTCAGAGGGCCACCCAAATAGCTCCAAGCAGAGCCAAAGTAATTAATTAGCCAATGAGCCAGGGCAGAGAGGGAATAGATTCTCCCACTGCGACCTGCAACCTGTGTCATCCTGTGGCCCCTGGGCCTCCTACCTTGTTTCCGGCCGTATCCATGAGGTGAGCAGCCTTCAGCACCAGCAGCCGCGCCTGCTCGATCTCCACTCGAGACTGGGCTATGTCGGCCAGGATTGTGCCCTGCTCCACCAGGGGTTTCCCGAAGGCTACACGGGACTTCACCTGGGGGCCCCAGAGACACAGAGCTGTGGCCACGCGGCCTGAAAGTGGTCTAGAGAGCCTCGGGCTGGTGGCCCATAGGGGTGCGTGGGAACCGGTGCAGGAGAGGAGCTGGGAGGCAGAGCAGGCTGTTTCTCAGCCATTCTCCAGCTCTACAGCCCAGCCACTTTCCAGGGAGAAAATCAAGGAGCAGGCTACATTCACAGGGACCGTGTCAGGCCAGGTCTCCTGGGGGCTGCACGCATCTTTTCCAGAGCCCCTTCCTGCAGCATGGTGGCCGCCTCTGGGCAGCAGGAGCTGTGCTTTCAGAACTCAGCCAGCATTGGACCCAAGGAAGCCTCCTCAGGGAGCCTCCCCTGACTGGGGGAGAGTACCCTCTGCTGGTCACAGCCAGCCTCCCATCCCTGGGCCTGGCTGCCTGTTTGCAAGGAGGCATTGTATGTATGTATGTATGTATTTTTTGTTGTTTTGTTTTCTTTTTTTTTATTTTTTATTTTTTATTTTATTTTTTTCTTGTTTCAGAACTTTTGTTTGTTTATTTATTTTTATGGCCGGCTCAGCCTGCCCTGAGGGCAGAGCTGTCACAGCATGTGGTGCCGGGGATCGAACCACAGTCCCTGCAGCTGCCCAAGCTTCCTTAAGCAGGCGCTTTAGACCACTGAGCCATCCTGCCAGGCCCCTGTTTTGTTTTCTTGACAGGGTCTTTCTATATAGTTCAGGCTGGCCTTGAATTCATTACATAGCCCATGGCCTCAAGCTCAAGGTGATCCTCCTGCCTCAGCCTCACAAGTTCCGAGATTAAAGATCTATACCGCAAAACTTGGCTTACAAGGAGATTTTAAAGTCTGAAGGCCATGAAGCCTTAGAAAAGGTTACAAGTATACTTCCCCTGTTCTTTTATTTGCTTAATTATCTGAACTAAAAATAATATCTAGCCATGCTGGGCACACCCCTAGGACATGCTGAGCCCAATTGAGACTGGGCATGGTGGCACATGCCTGTAATCCCAGCACTTGGCAGGCTGAAGAAACAGGAGGATCACTACTAGTTCAGTCTGTGTAGTGAGACCCTGTAGACCCTATACTACATACATAAAAAATAAAATTAAAATAAGTAAATAAAAGTAACTTCTACACAAATAATATCTCTTGTGTCAAGAAAAGTTAATTTTCAGGGGGCTAGGGAGATAGCTCTGTGGCACAAGTGCCTGCCTGGTAAGTGCAAGGTTGTGAGTTCGAACCCTGGTCCCGCAAAAAAAAAGAAAGAAAGAAAAAGAACAATTTTCAGACAAAAAAAGAAAATTAAAAACCTACTATCTAGTTAGTATTCATATTTAGTACATGTCCTTCTAGACTTTCTGTGTGTATATATAACATATATGTGCATATATATATATATATATATATATATATTTTTTTTTTTTTTTAGTTGAAAAATGGGGCCAGCAAGGTAGTTCAGCAGACTAAGCACCTGCTTGGGCAAGCACAGAGATGGAGTTCTATCCCTGGTACAAGGCTGTCACCGGCCCTGCCCCTGGGCACCCTGAGCTGGCCACTGAGACCAAATGTGGTACGCGCCTATGATCCCAGCGCTGGAGAGACTAAAAACAGAAGGGTAAGTCTTACCTGTGTAGTGAGACCCTGTACAAAAAAAATTAAATAGTCACACTATATATTACTTTATAACTTCTTGTTTTGGTCTTTTGAGACAAGATCTCACTGTGTACTTCACTCTCTCTGTAGCCCAGGCTGATCTTGAACTCAAAACAATCCTCCTACCTCAGCCTCCTGAGTGCTAGGATTACAGACATGAGTTACCATGCCTGGTCTTATAACCTGCTTCCTAAAATTTAGGAGTGTCAATAGCTCTGTATGTTAAACCGCAGGTTTCTACCCATCTTTTGGGGGATTTTTCTTATATTTTAGTCACTTTCCCAGCCCTTTTATAAGCTACTTCTGAACACAGAGACTGTTAGGGGGCATTTTAGATCTAGTAGCAAATATTTGGTAGAACCCTAAAGATTTTGCTGTTCCCAGTCCTGAGTGTAGTCGCTATGTTGATGTCACATAATTTCTGAAGATTTGACACATACAGTGAAACTGCTGTGCCGTAAGCCGGGCATAGTGGCACAAGTCTACAGTCCCAGCACTTAGGCTCAGGGAGGAAGAGCAACAGAATGAGACCAACAAAAAATCCAACAGTAGCTGAGCTGGTGGTGCACACCTGTAATCCCAGCACTTGGAGGCTAAGGCAGGGGGGTCAGCAAGGGAAGCCAGCCTGGGCTACACAGTGAGCTCAAGGACAGCCTGAACTACATGAGATTTTGTCTCTCCCCTCAGTAAGTAAATAAAGAACCCCAACAAACAACAATTTAAAAAAAAATTTAAAAACAACACAGATTGGCCTGTCGGTAGCTAGTCTGGGTGTTGATGCCATATGTGGCTGAATTACCATAACAAAGCCCATAGAGAGGAGCACTTAATCTTCAAAGAAACAAGAACTGGTTTGTCTCAGCCAAAAAACTATAAATCACTGAAAGTTTGCTCAGGATTCAAAATAATGGCCTTGGTTCTTTGTAGAGCATTTCTCATGAGGTTTTCTTTTTGCATCAAGGGTTCACTTCACTGTGAATTCCCGTCTCTGCAAGTGCCTCTCTTTTACATGTGCTTCCAGCCTCTGAGCAGCTCATAGCCAACTTTGTTTTCTGGACACACGGGAGAGGAGGGTGTAGAAAACCCTAAGCTGGAATCCCAGGGAGAAAAACAAGCAACACCTTTCTCTCCAGCACCCTATTGCCAGCACCATGCCAGACGCCCAACACACTCTGAGCAGCCAGGGCCACCCTGGGCCTTGGAGCCTCACCCCGGCTGCCAGGGAGCCTGGCCTCTCCCTGCTGGTCACCTCAGCAGCCCTTTCTGTTCCCGGTGTCAAGCAGCAACGAAGCAGCAGAAGCAAGGCAAGCGTGGGTGCGCAGCTTCTTGGCTCTGCCTTGCAGCCTGCTCTCAGCAAAGACAGATTTGAAGCTTGCCAAGGCGGTGGGTCACGGTGGGCACGGGGTGGGGGGCACTCACACGGGCCTTCATGAGTGCCAGGGCCCTCTCTGAAAACCCAATGAGCCGCATGCAGTGATGGATCCGGCCAGGCCCCAGCCTGCCCTGGGTGATCTCAAAGCCTCGGCCAGGACCCAGAATCATGTTTTCCTTGGGCACACGCACATTCTCAAAGCGGATTTCCCCGTGGCCACCTGAAAAGAAAACACAGCACTTTGGACGACTGTCACTCCTGTCTTCCCTGGATGTGTTTCTTCCTGCCCTCAGTTCTGATTACCTGCTAGCAATATTCCTGCCCCTTCCTTAGCCTTCTGAGTCTTGGCTAAAGGAGCAGGAAGGAGCCTATTAAATAAAGATGGGACAGGAACCACTGATGGACAATGGCAAATGAGTATTTTGCCATTTCTTTCTTGCTTGCTTGCTTTTTTTTTTTGTATTATGGCCGGCTCAGCCTGCCCTGGGGGTGGGGCTGGCGCAGCACGTGTGCTGGGGATCAAACTGCGGTCTCTGTGGTTGCCTAAGCTTTCCTAAGCAGGTGCTTTAGACTGCTGAACCATCTTGCCAGCCCTTGCCATTTCTTTTATACAAACATGACAAAGCAACTTTAAATTGAAACTCCCTAGCATACAACTCTAATAATATAGGAATGCTCTCAAAGTACCAAAAGTAAAAATCTGAGCATTGATAGCCAAAGAGACCCTCCCCCTGCTCAAAGCCGTTCCCCTAGGACCTGACCCACCCTAGTGGGACCCGCCCCCGGAGGGCTAACCTGGAGCATCCTCCAGCCCATACACAGACAGAGGCCTGATGACTTTTATCCCTGGGGTGTCCATGGGAACCAACAGCATGGACTGCTGCTTGTGTCTTGGGGCCTGGGGGTCTGTTTTCCCCATAAACACACAGAGCTGGCAGCGAGGATCCATGACGCCTGCCAGAAAAGAAGAGAGAGAGGTCCTGTCAGCCAACATCCAGGCCATCATGTCTCTATGGGAGGTCTTGGCCCAGGAAAGGCTGGGGCAGCAGCAGACAGAGCTCTGTGGCATGTGACAGTATCCAATGGACGTTTGTGGGCTCCAGACCAAAATTAAACTAAGTTTTGATGCAATGAGGCACGAATCTAGCATCATAACAGCAAATTTTCAAGAAGCACCACTTTAAAGTTAATTTAGAGACAAGACAGAAAACTGTCCCTTCATCCGGGCTAGCCCGCCTGCTCTGGCTGGTATAACAAATGACCCAGCACTGGCCTTAGAGTCAAAACAATCAAACTCTGGGTTCCCTCCTTGCCAGCTGGAGGCTAGAACCATATGCCAGCAACTTTGGTTACTCTCCTAGCCTTGGCTTCCACCTCCGTGAAATGGTAAGGATGAGCCCTGTCTTCTGGGTAAGGGTAGGGGCTCAGAAGTAGGCCCCACATGGCACTTACGGGCTGTGCCTAGCCCTTGGGAGGTAACACGCCTGCCCTAGGGTCAGGGGAATCCGTGGAAGGAGCGACCTTCTGCCCTTTCAAGGGAGCTGCTGTGGGGAGAATGAAGAGAGCAGCCAGCGGGAGTGAAGACATTCTCTGAGCCACAAGTAGGAAGAGGAGGCTGCGGCTGAGGTTGTATGGCGACACTGCGCCCCTACAGGAGGAGCTGAGAACAGTGTGCCCCGGGCAGCAAACTAGTTCTCTTAGTGTCTGCTGCCTCTGCTGGGAGCATGGTGACAGAATCTCCATGGTGTCAATTGAGGAACAATACGCTGTCCCTTTTCTACTACCAAGAGACCTGCTTATCGATTGGGACTGAAGGATGTGAACTTGAAAAGCACATTTCAGGCCAAATACCTGAGATCCACCACTTGTGACCGTTTATGACGTAGAAATCATCCTCCTCTCTGATGGAAGCCTCAATATTGGTGGCATCTGATGATGCAACCTGCGTGAGGGGTACATTCCTATTAGATCTGCCAGTGACCCTTGGTCCTCCCAGGCAAGGATGGCCTGTGCCAGGCACCTTGGGCTCTGTCATCGCGAAACAGGAGCGGGCCTTGCCTTCCAGCAGAGGGGTCAGCCAGCGAGCCTTCTGCTCTTCGGTGCCGTACCGCACCAGAACCTCCATGTTTCCCGTGTCGGGGGCAGAGCAGTTGAATATCTGAAAGACCAAAAGAACACTTCGGGATGCCTATGCCCACAGAGATTGTCAGCTTTATGTCACAGATCCCCAGTATGACTCAAGGGGTCTTCTTAGTTTGGAAACAGAGCCACAGGCCCTGAGGCTCAGCTGCAGACCCTGTCTGTCTGAAAGGAAGGTTGCTGGACTTGGCCTGAAGCTTGCACGGCTGCCCTGGTCCTGGGCGACCCTGCCCTGAGGTCCTCTCTTGCTTCAGCTCCAGTCAGCATTCTGCACTTGTCCTCCCTCCTGATAAGAAGTTCAAGTTCATGTTGGTGCCCCCAGATCAGACAGTGTGTGCAGGAGGCTGTGGGGAGACATTCCCATGGAGGGCCAGGGTGTTGGAATGCTTAGGAGGCCTTGGAGACACACCTCAGGCGCATACAGGGACCTGCCCATGACCTCGCACAGGTGCGCATACTCCGCATTGGTCAGCCCCGCTCCGTACTTCTTCTCGGGGTCGGTCTCCAAGGGCAGGAAGAGATTCCACAGTCCTTCGGCCTTGGCTTTCTCCTGTCAGGGGAAAAGCATGGTTGGGAAACCCAGGACCCACTGAGTTCTTCTTCTGGCCCAGGGAACACAATGAAAGGAACCGAGGCGAGGAGGTGGCAGCCAAAGAAGCAACGTGAGGCAAAGCAAAGCCACTGGCAGGAGAGGAGCCCGGCACATGTGTGGGCAGCATAAGACTTTGGAGATGTCCTCTCTGGACCTGCTTCTTTGTTTTTTTCTTTTTTTGAGACAGGGTTTCACTATGCATTTTAGGCTGGCCTCGTGCTCACTTTTGTAGCCCCCAGGCTGGTCTCAAATTCACAGAGATCCTCCTGGCTCAGCCTCGCAAGTACTGGGATTACAGGCGTGTACCACCATGCTGGGTTCCAGGCCACTCAGTGGGCGCTTGCATCTGGGGCCCAGGCAGCAAGGCATGTGGGGCCGGGGATCAAACTCAGCTCCTTGTGCTTGCCTGGTTGGTGCCTATGCCCCTGAACTTGTTTTTTATCTGTGAAACAAAGACTGACCCACCCTCCAGTCAGTTCTGAGCTGCAGCCACAGAAATGGATGGCGAGGGAAGGGGAGGAGGGCTGTATGGGAGCTCAGCGGGGGCAACAACGCTGGGCAGGGGGAGGGATGAGGGAGAGTCAGAAGTGGATGGGGGCTGAACAGGAGCTCTGCAGCCCTGCTGGGACCCACTGCTGTGGTGCTGTGTGTGAGCAACTGTTTTCCATCTGGAAGACACAGCTCCTTCCAATTCTAGGACTGGCCTAGCTTGGCTCTTGTGCCACCTGCTGGTCAGGCAGGGCCAAGCCAGTACCTTAACCGACGGTTTGACCACAATACCCAAAGGGTAAGAGAAATGCCCCTGAGTAAAACCAAGATTCTGCTACCAAGAGAAAGGGGCAGCAAGGTACAGGCAGTCCCGATCCACCTGTGTCCCCAACACACACCTCACCAGGTTGCTGGGAAGGTTGGAGGGAACCATACAGACCATAAAGTGCCTGACACAAGTCCGAGGTTGCAGTGAATCACACAGATGAAGGACGTAGTCTGGTTGCTTCTCCTGGGAGGACAGCAGCTGGCCTGCCCTGGGCTTCAGAAGCAGGTGCGGCTGTGCTCACTATTTACACTGAGCTGACCCACACAGAGCGTGACTAAGGGCAGAGTTGGTGGAACAAATAAAGAAGGGTGGGAAAGAGGAGGGAATGAGAATTCTAAGAGGAGGCAGCAAGAGGAAGTAGATTAGTGATTTGCTTGGAGGGGAGAACAAAACCTCCCCAACCTGAGCTGATTTTTTTTTTTTCTCTTCTTGAGATAGGGCCAACTAAGTCAGACTGACTTTGAACTATGTAGCCTAGGCTGGCTGGCCTTGAACTCACAGAGATCCTCCTGCCTCAGCCTCCTCAGTGCTGGGATTTTAGGCACAAGCCACCACAGCTGGCTGGAGAGCTGAATTTAAACCCAAGTGCTATTAATTCTAGCTCACAGGATTTTTTTTAAAATTTTATTTATTTATTTATTTATTTATTTTTGTTTCAGAACCTTTGTTTGCTTATTCACTCATTTTTATGGCCGGCTCAGCCTGCCCTGAGGGCAGGGCTGGCGCAGCATGTGGTGCTGGGGATCGAACCGTGGTCCCTGAAGCTGCCCAAGCTTCCCCAAGCAGGTGCTTTAGACCACTGAGCCATCCCGCCGGGCCCCGCTCACAGGATTTCTGAAAAGCATTTTAGATAAAAGTGATAAGTTGTGATCATAACTAAAACTCTTAGGTACCATTATGCCTGCCTGGAGGTCTGACTACAGGGAGAAGGCGTGTAAGGATCCATTGGTCTCTCAGCGTGGTCTGTTGTATGGGGGGAGAAATGGCGGGCGGCAGGAATGAGAAAACAGCAGGAAGACAAGAGCTGTCTTAGGTGGTGGCCCATCTGCCTGGCTGGCAAAACAATCTCCAGAGCAACAGTATGGATGTTTATTAATACCTTTGTACAGTTAGTAACACATGGCACAAGGTTGCCTAATCACTAACAGCTGACATTAACCAGTCAAGATGCTTGTCTCAGAACTGAGGTAGCTTGACTGACTGCTTTCACACAGTGGGACCAATTTTCTGGCTTCCGTGGCTCTCAGCCAAGGTGCACCAAGCTAGGCTCTCCCGCATAGCTCAGCTTCTCCAGGCTGGAGATGCTCACCACCTGAGTACCGTCCTTGCCTTCTGCAACTGTCAGGCTGTCACATGGGCAGGGCTGGGGCATGCTGTGCAGTATGGGGAGGGCCTTTCACCTGTAAGTGACAGGGGAGTGACTTGGTAAGTACCTCTCAGAAGGTGATTTGCTAAGCTGTACTAAGTCTTTGAATGGTCTTGCCAGGGTTTAGATGTGGAGTGTTCCTCAAAGACCCAGGCATTAGAAGCTTGCTCACTTGTTTGAACTCTTGGGATGTGAAGGAAACTTCAAGGGGGGCATAGTGGGAGGTCGTGAGGTCACTCGGAGACCCCCCCTGTTGCTCTTTCACTTCCTGCCAGGAGGCAAGCAGTCTGCTGCACTGCACGCACCCACCACCAATGCTACCAAAGCAACAGGGCCAGCACGCCACAGACTGAAACCTCTTAGATCCCTCAAAATAACCCTTCTCCCTTTTAGGTTATTTCAGGTATAATGCTGCAGTGATGGATGACTAACAAAGTCTCATTCATGAGCCACTTTTGTTACTTGAAAGAATTTATCTTGTAAGATTGCTGTTGTCTTAGTTACGTTTCTCTGTCGTTGCTGGGACAAAAATACCCAACACCCAAAATTAAGGAAGGAAAGCTTTATTTAGTTCACAGTTTGTGGAAGTTTCGGCTCATACTTGGCTGGCTCCAAAGCAGAGTGGCACATGGCAGAAGGCGACAGCTTATGGCGGTGGAAAACAGCAAAAGAGCCAGAGCAAAAGGGAGGAGTAGAGGTGGAAAAGCAGTGCTGAGCAAGCCTCTCTCCCTTCCTCATCTTGCATTATGGGCAATCTGTGGGCATAGCACTCACACCCATGATAGCGGCATTAGATCATGAATTAATCACAAACTCTTAACTCTGCCCCAATGACTGCATCAGGCTTTGGGGGGCCAACTAGACACAAACCATAACAGCTGTGGTGGTACACACCTGACACTCTGAGACAGGAAGATCGCAAATTTAAGCCTGCCCTGAGACTCTCTCAAGATAAAAATTTAAAACAGCCTGCAGATGTAGTTCAGTGAGCAGGCCTTTGGTTCAATCCCTATAATGCGGAAAAGACAGGAGGAGGGAAGGAGGGAGAAGGAGGGGACTGCACGGAGTGGGAAGTGAGGAGTAGGGGGAGAAAAAGAAAAGAGGGCTGGACTCTCTAGGCAGACAGCCCTGCCCGGCCCTGTGGGCTGCCTTCTCTTCAACTGTCTTCTGAAGACGGCTCTTTTGTGTCCTCTGCTGCAGAAATGACTCAGAGTTGGAGGCTGGCACCTAGACCACCTACTAGCAAGGGGCCTTCAACCAGGGGCAGGGTAAATTACAGGCAACCATACTGCAGAGCTCTTCCGGGTCGACCTCTGTGTTTCCATGAGTCTAAACTTAAAGAGCAAATGGTAGATTTGAATGTACAGAAGAATTTCACTGAACCGTAGGAATGATGATACATTAGCACAAAAGGAAATGGTGGGGGCATAACAGACAAAGTGTTGACAGTAACTACCGCAGGGGCAGAGAACTTCACAGAGCTCTTTTTTTCTTTTTTGTGGAACTGGGGATTAAACACAGGGCCCTGCGCTGAGCCATATTTCTAGTCCTTTTTCTTTTGAGACAGTGTCTCACTAAGTTGCTCAGGCCTGTTTCAAATTTGCTACCCTCTAACCTCAGCCTCCCAAATATCTGGGATTTCAGGCGTGTGCCACCACATGCAGCTGCGCCATGCTGGTTCTTAGAGAAGTACAATGACTGCACCGCGCTCCTTAAGATCTCAACTTAAAAGCCTACTCAACCTAGGAAAAACATCTTTGACGAAGAGCTCCAGGTAAGTGTACTCAACCAAAATGGTAGGCATGGAATGCGACATCAGACACTTTGCCTCCATACTTTGATAATATAGATTCTCTAGAAAAAGAGACTTTATCACTTAATAGAGCTTGCTATTTCAAATCTGCATCACAAAAGTCCAGCTTTCTAAGCCCAAGATAGTATTCCTCTATCAGTGAAAACGGCCTGGAAGGCATGGTGGGGCACACCTGGAGCCAGGTAATAGGACTGCTACAAATTCAAGGCCAGCCTGAACTACTTTGTATGTATGCATATATGTATGTGCTGTTATAAGGCCTTGCTTTGCAGCTCAGATTCATAGTGACCCTCCTGTTTTTGGCCTCCCCAGCACTGGGATTACAGGTGTGCGACAATATGCCCAGACTCTGTGGCTGGCTCAGCAACTCCTTGGGGGTGAGGCAGGGGCATGTGCTGCCAGGGATCAAACCACGGTCCCTGCGCTTGCCTAAGGAGGCGCTTCAGTCCACTAAGCTATCTCACCAGACCCAGCCTGGACTGCTTAGCAATACCTGTCTTGCAAACAAACCACACACACTCCCCCCAAAAAAAACTGGATGATGGGGAACTGGCTCTTTCAGGTGATGGTACAAAGCCCAGACAATTCTGCTCAGTCCACCTGTCCCACCCCCTGAATGCACAGATGAATAGTGGACATTGGGGTTGGCCATGTTAAAAAGGACACCCGACTCTTGACAGGTTGCCTGACCTTCAGGTTTTCTATCAGCAAGGATGGGGTCCACTTGTCCAAGGAAGCCTGGTGTCTCTGTAGCTCTGGCTCCAGGGGGTACACATGCTGTGCCATGAACTGCCGCAGCCGGTCATACAGCTCTCTGACCTGTGGCGAGAGGCCATCTACTGAGAAGACCAGTGCTCCCTGTGTGGCGTGGGCCAGGGGAGCTCCCGGGACAGAGCTATAGCTTCTTGTGCCCGTAGGCCTCAGCAGCAACCATGGGCCAGCCAGGGTGTGGTAGGACCTTGTCATTGGTTTGGCAGCTGGCATCTCTTTGAAAACCCGGAATCCTTCTTTAGTTGCAAAATCCCAAGCCAGGTTAGATGTGAATTCAGCCAGCTTTCCAGTTTGCTCAGCATTGGCTGAGCTTGCCTGCCCTGAACAGAAGGAAAGAAAATCAGTGATTATCTGAGCCAGACCTTCCCATCAAAGGTGACTATGATGTGGTGGTCATCCCATGAGCAGCCACTACCAGGCCTGGGTACTTGCTATGGCCAGATGCAGTGTTGAGAACTTAGAACTCACTGAATTCCCAAAGCAACACAACTGTTTGAATCCCCACTTGGAAATAAAAAATGAATCCCTACTTGGTAGACAGGGAAATTGAGTCTTAGAGACAGCTGTCACTTGCTCAAGAGAGAAGTCAAATCCAAGTTTGCCTGCCCTCTGCTCTTCATCTCTGCTTCTACTTGATTTTCTTTTCTTTTTTTTTTTTTTTTGTGGGACCAGGATTGAACTTAGGACCTTGTACTCGCCAGGCAAGTGCTTATTCTACTGAGCTATCTCCCTGGCCCTTCTGCCTCTCCTTGAGTCAGTGGCAGCCCAGCTCGCTTTTGCTGCACCTGCATTATCCCAGACGATTCAACAGCAGTGTCACCGCTGATGGGATGAATGGTCAGTTGCTAGGCCCCATCTCATCTGCATCAGTAACCAACACCAGCATTACAGAGCTCACTCACATTGAACTCTCATGGTCCACTTAGACTTACTTTTTCCCCCAGGACTGGGGATCACAGGCATGAGCCACCACACCTAGTCTCAGTGGGCGGCTCAGCACGCCTGGGTGGGGGGTGGAGGGCTGGCACAGTATGTGGTGGTGTGCGGTGTTTTGTTGTTTTGTTTTGTTTCTGAGACAGCATCTTGCTATGCAGTTGAGATTGGCCTCAAGTTCACTCTGTAACCCAGGCTGATTTCTGACACACATCAGTCCTCCTGCCTCAGCCTCCCCAAGTGCTGGCATTACAGGCATATGCTACCACACCCGGCTTTCCTTCAATCTTCTTAAATAACTTGATATATTATTTTACTTGCTATCCTCTAAAGCTTAGAATTAAATATTCCTCCACCCTGTATAAACACTCTCACCCCAAGTAAACATAACCAACAGTTGCAGTGGCAAAACCTTTTCTTCTCAAACATTCTGACTTACAGGGTATAATCTAGAACACTTAGGTAACTAAATAAAGTATTTTCCCATGTAGGCAAAAACAGCATCAAAGAAACACAATCACACCCCTTCCCAAGCAGCTTTCTTCATCTGAAATTGGCACCCTTTAAGGTGTTTTTTTTTTTTTTTTTTTTTTTTTTTTTAATGGGACCAGGATTCAAACTCACAACCTTGCACTTGCCAGGCAGGCACTTGTGCCACAGAACCATCTCCCTAGCTCCCCAAGCAGCTTTCTTACTATACAGTTTGACAGCATCTACAGAACTCCCAAAGGTTCATACTTTTAACTCAGTAGTTCCAAATCTGGAAATTTATCCTGGAGATATGTTCACACGTGCATGAGAGGCCAGCAACTATGTGTGGCTGCAAGAAATCTACAAGCAATAGAAATACACACTGGTATGGAAACTGGCTACACAAATGAGCCTACCCGTACAACCAAATGTGCCAGGGCGGGAATGACGCAGCTCTGTGCGTGTGCACATGGAGTCTCTACTGAATACTGTCAAGTATGTGAGGAAATTAAAGAATTTATTATCTGTAATTATCAAATATGTATTATATACATATACACAGAATGATACTTTATAGTATTTCTTAAGCATAAAGAATTTAAAATCAGGGCTGGGGAGATAGTTCAGTAGACTAAGTGCCTGCCTGGCAAACACAAAGACCTGAGCTCAATCCCTGGTCCAGGACCGAAAAAAAAAAAAAAAAGAATTTAAAATCAAGGTACTAGAAAATTCACCAGGGATAAAGCTCAGCTGCACAAGGCTGAGTTCAATGCTCAGTACAAAAAAAAAAAAAAAAAAAAAAAAAAAAAAAAAAA
>PVJA010035150.1:0-22029 GCA_004027025.1 Myocastor coypus
AAAAAAAAAAAAAAAAAACAAAAAAAAAAAAAAAAAAAAAAAAAAAAAAAAAAAAAAAAAAAAAAAAAAAGAAATACTTAGGGATTAACGTAACCAAAGAAGTAAAAGACCTTTTCAATGAAAACTACATTACTCTGCAAAAAGAGATCCTAGAAGATTTCAGGAAATGGAAAGATATTCCCTGCTCCTGGATAGGAAGAACTAACATTGTTAAGATGGCCATATTCCCTAAATTGTTATACAGATTTAACTCAATTCTTATCCAAATATCATCAACATACCTCACAGACCTGGAGAAGTCATTCCTAAAATTTACTTGGAACCAAAATGACCCAGAATTCTAAAGATAATTCTGGGCAACAAACATAGGGCAGGAGGCATTAAAATTCCTGACCTAAAGCTATACTATAAAGCTACAGTAGTAAAATCAGCATGATATTGGCAAAAGAATAGACCTGAGGATCAGTGGAATAGACTAGAGGATACAGAAGCAAATACAAATACACTCAGCCACCTTATTTTTGACAAAGGGGCCAAACACATTTATTGGAAGATAGTCTCTTTAATAAATGGTGCTGGAAAAACTGGCTCTCTACATGCCGAAAACTAAAACTTGACCCTAGTCTATCACCATGCACTAAACTAAGGTCGAAATGGATTAAAGATCAAAATACTAAAAGAGAAACATTAAATCTCCTGGAAGAGAAAGTGGGAGGAAATCTTGAAGACATCGGAGTAGGCAAAAAGTTCATGGACAGAAATCAAACTGCACGTTTAATACTTGAAAGCATCAAGAAATGGGACCTCCTCCGGCTAAGAAGTTTTTGCACATCAAAGGGAATTACTAACAGAGTGAAAATACAGCCCACAAATTTTGAAAAGATTTTAACTTATTAAGTACTCAGAGAAAGGTCTTCTATCTAGAATCTACAAAGAACTAAAAACCATTAGGGTCCCAAAATTCAAAGACCCAATCCAGAAATGGGCATCTGAGATGAACACACACTTCTCAGAGAAAGAAATTCAGCAAACCTATAAATATATGAAGAAATGCTCCACATCACTAGCCATTCGTGAAATGCAAATCAAAACAACACATAGATACCATCTCACCCCAGAAAGAATGGCCATCATAAAGAAATCCATCAGCAACAAATGCTGGAGAGGCTGTGGGGAAAAAGGAACCCTTCTCCACTGCTGGTGGGAATGCAGATTGGTGCAACCATTATGGAAGGTAGTGTGGAGGATCCTTACAAAACTAGAATTGGAAGTTCATTCAATGCAGCTATCCTCCTGCTGGGAATTTTCCCAGAAGAACTGAAAACATCATACCATAGCGATATCTGTGCACCTATGTTTATAACAGCCCAATTTGTAATAGCCAAATCTTGGAAACAACCAAAATGCCCATCTTTTGAAGAATGGTTGAAAAAAAAATGTGGTATCTTTATATGATGGAATATTACACAGCTATAAGGAATGATAAGCTGGAAGACTTCATATATAAATGGATGTATACTGATCATATACTCATTAGTGAAATAAACCAGACCTACATGTGTAAATATCATACAGTCTCCCTAATAGAAGAACTCTAATTTATTTTCTTTCCTTATCAATATCAATTGGAAGGTGTGTCATGCCCACACCCTGTGCTCTGTATAACTATTGTGAGGACAATATGCAGTGTGTCAACGGTTAAAAAAAAGTAATGTTTATTGAAAGTGTCAATGTTTAATTGTTTGATCAATCTTATATACCTTTATCTATTAATCTGAACTGATCCAATGATGAAAATATGTAGTATAACCATTGTTAAATTTAAAATAAATAAATAAATAAATGAATAAGTAAATTAAAAAAAAAGAAAAAAAGGCAGAAGACCTTGCTTAGAATGTATGTGCTGAACAATCCATCCATCCATATTTGGAAGCCACTTGACTCCACTGCATTGTTAGACTGGGAGATAGATACCACGTAAGGTGATATATGAGATTATCTTCCAGCATTATGATTCACTTTCAAGTTCAACAAATATAGCGCAACCCATTTCTGCTTCCTGAGGGCCTCTCTCACCCTCCCACTGCTCATCAAGTTATTGGACTTGAGCCTACAGGGGCCAGAATTAACACAGTGAAAGTCCACATTAAGCTAGACAATGAATTATTGGAATCAGCTGGGTAAGAAGAAACTTAACACAGTGATTCACACCATTCAGCTTATCGCTCAGGACCCACTCATATGGTTTATACAACGTTTTATGCTACGGTGATAAGTAAGCCCCAGTGCTAGGGTGATCCCTAAGGGTCTAAGCCAACAGCAGAATGACTTAGTTCCTCATTGGAGGTTGTAATAGGCGTTAGAATCAGCCCCAAATCCAATCAGAACACTCTGGTGTTGGCGAGAGTCTCCAACATAGCAAATGCATCAGGATTATTTTGATCTGGATTAAGAAGCATTTTCTCTTCTCGATCTGTTCCTTAAGCCTAAGCAGCTAACAAGAGCTAAATTACGTTTGTTTTCTTCTCCTGGCAGCTGCTCTAACTCCCTCCTTGAAGGTTCTTGGGCAACGCACCTCTGTGCCTTCTTCTGTCACCTGCACAGGAACCAGTCTGTAGGTGGCCTCAGAAAAAGGAGGGCAAGGGCAGTATTAAGTTCTTGTAATCAGCTTTCATAGGGAGTGGTAAATGGACAAAAAATACTGTCAACAAATTTTAGTCATTTTTATATAAGCTTGATTAAGGTGTCATAGTTGATATATACTAATATGAATATATCTTAAGGGTCCAGATCCTAAGTTCTGGCAAATATTTATTCTTTTTTTTTAAAAGAATTTTTTTATTTTATTTATTATTATTATTATTATTATTATTATTATTATTATTATTATTATTATCTTTCTTGTTTCAGAACTTTGTTTATCCACTCATTTTTATGGCTGGCTCAGCCTGCCCCGAGTGCAGGGCTGGTGCAGCATGCGGGGGATCGAACTGCGACCCCTGAAGCCACCCAAGCTTCCTCAAGCAGGCACTTTAGACCACTGAGCCATCCCGCCAGGCCCCGAAAATATTTATTCTTAGGAAACTGCCTCCATTTCCAAGATGTAGATCATTTCAGCCGTCCCTTAAAGAACTTGCTTTTCCATTGCAGTTCTGTTTTTGACCCTCCATTTCCCAGGTAATCTAATAACTTAAAAAAAAAAATTTAGTAGACAATCTACAGGTCTATCTCACTACACAGATTGGACTCAGTGATCTGCCTTTGTTCAGCCTCCCAAGAGCTCAGATTACAGGCACATGCCACCACACCCAATCTCATTCACTGTCTCACCACTCCCCTGGGGCATGAACAGCACAGCATGCTGGGCATTGAACCCCAGTCCCTGTGCCTGTCTAGGTAGGTGCTTTAGTCTGTTGAGCACGTGGGCCAGCCCTTAATAACTTATTTTTGAGGCAGCATTTTCTCCTGTCTTTTAAAATCATCATTCTAAATACCACATATGCGTTTAGTTTTCACCATCTTTATGACCACACTTGCTGATTAAGTCACACTTTTATTTAAACAGAAGGATTATCCTTCAAAGAAAAATGATAAACAAGGAATTCTTCAGTATGTCACTGTATTTCTTTGGGACAGCCTTATTCCTAAGGCAGTAGTGTTTCTTTTGAAAGTGGAAGATTTCTCTTGCAAGGCCCAAGCAAAGTTCCTTCAATTTAACAAGGACTGGCCAAGAGCCACTTGTTTGTTCCAGCACTGTTGGGCTGAACAGGAAATTAGGGAGACCGAAGACATCATCTCTGACTCCAGAGTTTAGCAGAGGAATTACTTAAACTAGGTAGTTGAGAGTGCATCTCTTCCTTACCAGCTTTACTAAAACTCTGGATCCAGCTCTTCCCCAGCTAGTCAAAATAGTCACTGCTATGGCTTCTTTGTTCCCACCAAAGCCTGTGCTGAAATTTAATTCCCATTGTAAGATGTCAGAAAGTGGGCCTTTTGGGAGGTTACTGAGTCATGAGAACTGTGCCCACATGAATAGATTAATCCGCTTGTGCACTAATGAATTAAGAGTTAATGGATTAGCTCAAAAGTAGATCTATTATAAACACCAGTTTGTCTCTGCCTCTTGTGTGCACCGCTCTTGCCACAGGACGCTCTACCCTGCTTGGTGAATGGAGAGTCCCCACCCACAGGAAGACCTGCGTCAAATGCAGCTCTGTGTGCTTTTTGCACTCTCCTCTGGAAAAGCTTTCACACTGAATTTCTCCACTTATTTCCTCTCGTGTGTTCTTTAATGTAAAAATTTTGCACTATCATTAGTTATATTTATGTCCCCTCTCTTATTGGACTAATAAGAAGGGGCTATGTGATGCATTCTTGTGCCTCAGTATTGAGCATGGACTCAGGCACACAGAAAGCAGTGAATATTAAATGCAGATGAAACAACCAGTTGACCAAAGCAAGTATAAAATCATGTATGTGCTACATATATGTGCCTACTGCAAATCATGTTTTAAGAGACCTCTAAAGGATGAAGAAACAAAAATATTTAATATCCAAATTGTGCACATAAACACATGTAGATATTCCACATTATTACTAAACCAATGTTTAACAACTAGCAACTATTCAATTGTTGTATAAGGAGAACCAGTTGAATACGTTATGCCCTATTTATATCATGTACATGTAATGCTATGAGGTTGCTCTCCTGTTAGGATTGACAATATGATTGTGACTCCATGCAAAATTAAGATTAAAGGCTACTTCAAAAGTATACACACACACACACACACACACACACACACACACACGCATGTACAGAGCATTAAGTCATTTTGGTACCAGAGGTGTGGGGTTGTTGCTGTGATTACACCTGACACTACGGATTACAAGCTTTTGAGAATGGCTTATGGCAAGAGATAAGAAAGGCTTGGAGATGTCACCTACTACCACAGAGAAGGAATGCCTTCGGCTTTTCTGAGAGATTCTGGTCGTAGCTCAGAAGACCAAGGTGCTGACAGAAAGCCTGCCTGTAAAGATCAGGCTGTTGCTGGCGAGATTGCTCAGAGGCCTAAAGCGCCTGCTGAGGTAAGCGCACAGAGACTGCGGTTCAATCTCCAGCACCACATGCCATGCCAGCCCCACTCCCAGGGTGGGTTGAACTGGCCACAACAAACAAACAAACAAGCAAGCAAACAAACAAACAATAAATAAGAGACCATTTCTGCTGGGAAGAAGGACTGCACTGGTTGTTGGACTGTAGATGCTTTGTGTTATACCTTGGCAGAAAGTTTGTCTGCATCTTGCGCCTGTCCAAACACTATGCCTGAGACTGAGATTAAACACAGTGGACTAGTTAATCCTGCAAAAGAAATGTCAAGGCTGTTGAATGTTGAGGCAGCAGCATGGCTTTTGGTTGGAGGCTTTTAGTCAGATATATGTTGAGAATTAAGAGCAAAGAATCCAACAGGATGATTTAAAATGTTGTGAGTTTGGCCAGAAAGGAAGTACCAGGAAGGTTGTGGACTGCAAAGATATACTCCATGTGCATTACTGTGTAGGATGTCTGGGTTGGGCTGCTATCTAACAAACATGATTTGCAGTAGGCGCATATATGTAGCACTTACATGATTTTATACTTGCTTTGGTCAATTGGTTGTATCAGCTGCATTTAATATCACTGCTTTCTGTGTGCCAGAGTCCATGCTCAATACTGAGGCACAAGAATGCATCACATAGCCCCTTCCTCTCATAAATGCATTAGTCCAATGAGAGAGAGGACATAAACATACCTAATGATAGTACAAAACTTTTACATTAAAGAATACAGGAGAGGAAGTGAGTGGAGAAATTCAGTGTGAAAGCTTTTCCAGAGGAGAGTGCCTAAAAGAAATGTGTTCCAATACCTCTCATCCACATATGTCATTTTACAGAAGGAAAAATGTATAGCTATGGTTACTGGAGAGGGCCAGTCCAGGGTCGACATGTCTCTCTCTCTCTCTCTCTCTTCTTCTTCTTCTTCTTCTTCTTCTCCTCCTTCTCCTTCTCCTTCTCCTTCTCCTTCTCCTTCTCCTTCTCCTTCTCCTTCTCCTTCTCCTTCTCCTTCTCCTTCTCCTTCTCCTTCTTCTTCTTCTTCTTCTTCTTATTATTATTATTACTGGGGATTGAACTCAGGACCTTGCACTTGCCAGGCAGGTGCTTCTGCCACTGAGCTATCTCCCTGACCCTGAGGTCAAGGGAAGTTTCCTAGAGAAGAAAACCACTCAGTTGAGTAATAAAGAAAAGACAGACATTCTCAGGAGCACTAGAGTGGACAAGTGACATAAAGAAAGGATGCTTCAGGTGATGGGATACCCATGAAGCTCTCAATGCGGCAAGGTATATCCCCAGGAGGGTAAAGGCTTCCATATGGCTAGGTCTCAAGCTTAGAATGGAAGAAACTGACATCAACTACTTTCAAAGCCAACTGCCAGCTAATTGAGCTATCATAACCCATTATAGCCATAATAGACTAGAAATTGGACCTCAATTAATGAGTAAATTAGAAGGAGGGAAACAAGGTTGGAAGGTCCAAGTTGAAGAGGGTGTGTGGGTAGAAGTATCTGAGAACATCAGAGAAGTTATTAGAAGAATCCTCCACCAGATGATGGGCATAATCATGCTTACCAGGGCAGCCCCAAGGGCTGAAGTGATGGTGTGTATGCCTCCTGTGGCCAAGATGACAACCACACTCTTCTGAGCCTCAGCACAGCCTGGAGAGACACCAGGTCAAAAGTTGGTGCGCTGGGAGTTTCTGCACAGAATACTCAAAGGCAGGTACAAAGTCTGCCAGCCGCACTGGGCCTCGCTTAGATCAATGCCTACATGACTGTGTTGGATCAAAAATGGTCTAATTTGGTAGTTCTGACACTTGTAACCTCATCCACTGATGAGGTGGAACAGGAATGAGAACATCACTGTTAGAGATCTGGGTTCTCTGCCAGGGCTTCACCTGAGCGTCTTTCTGGAGGAAATTGTTATTTTGCCTGGCAGCTGTCTAGGACAAGTCAGATTTTTAAAACTAGCAACGCTAGTTTACATGTATTAAAACAAAGATTCCTAGGTCAGCAAGGTATTAGCCTATCTCCAATTTCCCAAGTGAGATTTTGGAGATGAAGCCTTTGCATGTTTGTTTACTTTTTCAGTTTATGTATATTTTTAAAAGCTCTGAGGGAATGTTGATACCCATCCAGGGCTGATGACTAGTATGCAGAGTGGAGGTGGGTGCTCAGCGGGATTAGGGAACTAGGAAAGGATGGAATACTTAATTGGGTTTCATCCAAAGCCATCGTATGACATTACTTCCCACTGTAAAAGAAACGTTAAGATATCATGGTCCTGTTTTCTGATTATAGGGACCATGGCAGAAGGTAAAGAATTCAGGGAGAGATTAATGGAGCCCAGAGAACATTTTTGTCTGCTGTCCATAAATGTTGTGAGAGGACCCACTTAACATATTTGGACCTCAGGGTCTTTATCTAGAGGTGGGAGTATCAAGATCTGTGGATTCTTATACAGATAAGTTCTTCCAGACCTGTGGAGAAAGGCTTCAAGTGTAGAATTGTAAATTTTGATATTTACAGTGGACAAAGGGCTTTGACCACAATGTCCTCGAGGGAATAACTCATGTCTCTCAGTCTTCAGTGTGAACTGTTTAATTTTTACTGACATTTGAACAGTCTCTCAGCCACCTTCAGAGACTTAACACTTCAGAGAATTACAGAGCTGTGAGGAAGAAAAGAAAAGCAGAAAAAAAAAAATAACCCAAAACATTAAATTGCTGGCCTGTGTAGTTAAGAAGTAATCCTTTGTAAGGCTTGAGGAAAAACAGACTATATGATGAACTAGCAAAGGTATGCTGAATTCAGAACTGAATCTCATTTGAAACATTGTCCAGTAGAAAAGTGAGGTATATAGAAATAAGCATTATCTTGACATGATGACATTTTTCATTAAGATCCAGCTTGGCCACTAAGTCATTTTGTGTGAGTCTTTTGTCCCTAAGCCTTGATTTACTCTTCAGGAAAAGAATAATTGTAACTGGAACTTATTTCAGAATCTTTACAGAGATGACATCCTAAGAGCAAGTAGGACTACAATTTTTACAGGAAGTAGACCTTATACTTCAGAGAGAGTTCTTGAATCTGTGAGCAAAGGAAGCAAGGAGCCAACAACTATCACATCGTCACCCATCTACTACCATCTCCAAGTAGCTCTTCTCCCTGAGGGTAGGCCCTGTTCTGATTGCCACTGATACCCAGGAGATGCCACATCCTTCAGAGGAGAGGGTCTGTGGAAAGATAGTGACCATTGTAAGGGCACCTTAAAGATGTGCAGATACAATTCAAGATGCCCAAGAAGCTTCATTTGTGTATTTGTTCTTTATTGGTGTATGCCAAATTGTCCCAGGACTTAGCAGCATAAAGAACCAAGTGGTACCTCACGGTTTTTCCTGATGCTAACCCCGGTAGAGCTCAGTGGAGGATGAAGTCAGAGGAAGCTGGTTTCATGGGATGGCTCAGCTGAGGGAGATGGGGCCCCCTTCAGGCTCGCCCAGGCCATGGTTGTGTCTTTACATCTCACACGTGGGCATCGCAGGGCTGCCTCATAGCACTTGTTCTCTCAAAATGTATGTTAAGGCCTGAATCTTCAATGAGGCTGCTTAGAAATAAAGATCTGGGAGGTAACTAAGGTTAAATGAGCTCATTAAGTTGGGTTCTAATGTGACAGGCAAGAGTTTTTTAAGAAGAAGGAAGCTGGTGAGATAGCTCAGCAGTCTAAAGCCCCTGCTTAGGCAAGCTTAGGCAGGCGTGGGGGAATGAGGTTTGATCCACAGCACCACCATATACCACACCAGCTGCACCCTCAGGGTAGGCTGAGTAGGTCAAAAACAAAACAAACAAACAAACAAAAAACCAAACAAAAACAAACAAACAAAAAAAAACAGGAAGGGAAGGAAGAGATTTTTTTTTTTTTTTCTTAGTCACATGTACCTAGGAAAGATCAAGTGAACACTTAGCAAGGTGGGAATTATCTGTTACCCAGTACAGGGGCCCTGACACCCTGAATTTAGACTTCTGGGCTCCAGAACTGTGAGGGAACTGATTTCTGTTGTTTAAGCTATGATATAGAAGCCCAAGCAGAAAAATATAGAAGGGATCCCAGGATGGATGCCACTGTCAGTTATTTATTTATTTATTTGTTTATTTATTTATTTATTTGGTGCAGGTCTTACTATGCAGCTCAGATTCATAGTGTTCCTCCTGTCACAGCCTCCCCAGCACTGAGATTACAGTTGTGCACCACAGTGCTGGGTTTCAGTGGCTGATACTGAGTGCCTGGAGTTCCAGTGTCAGCACAGCGTGTGGTAGCTTGAATTTGGGTCATTGTGCTTGCCAGGCAGGCCCTTAGATTGCTGAGCTATCTTCCTAGCCCACCACTGCCTTTTTAATGATCTAAATACTGCTGTAGCTCATGTATTTTAAGCGTATAAGTCAGGCCCACTCTCAGGAGAGGACCGTGAGGATGTCATGTGATCGCCGAGGGTCACGTGATTGCTAGAGTCATGTGGTTGCTGTGGGTCATGTTAAGGACAGCTACAACATGGAAAAAATTGGCCTCTCTGTGTTCATTAGCCATAACTGAATGTGATACCACATTGTGAAACATGATGTTATGAGCAGCACATGTGATTTTGTCACCAGTGGAGATTATGAATATTTTCATGTTACTAGATGGCTAATGTATATATCCCTGCATATCAGTATTTCAAAATATGGAAGTTATATTACCCATCCGCTAGATCTTTCTATTTAATATACTAATGAAGAAAGTCACATTGCTATATAACAATCTTAGGAAATATTTGGGCAAAATTAATTTGAAACCTTTTATATTTTGCTTCCATAATGTAAAACATTATTCTGAGGAACGATCTGTAGGTGTCACCAGTTGTTAATATACTTGTGATACAAAACCATGAAGAATTCCCAAACAAGGTGTGACAAGGTGTTGTGGAAATGCACGGAGCAGTGGTGTCAACACGGCCCAGGAATGCGACTCAGGTGTAAAAGGTCAGGCCTGCTGCCCGTTTCTGAGGCCCAGTCAGGGAGGGGCTCAGCAACCCGTGTGTGAACCGGTCTTCCCCAGACAGATGCGCACTACACCTCGTCTCTTGTTCAGTTTCCATTCCCAGCTGGTCCCCAGGTGACACTCACGTTGTTGGTCCAGGGACCGTTGTTTGACAACCACTGCCTTGGACTGCAGTATCACTGTCAGCTGGCTGTTCATCAACCCTCCTGGGGCCCCCTTTGTAATGTCTGCCGCCCTACCACTAACTAGCTTATGTCTCAGGGCAAGATTCTTCACTTATTAGAGTTTATTCTTATACTAAAGAGAATAAAAATCTGCTAACTTGCAGCATTGCTATGTCAGTGGAAATAATGACTCTAAACCACTTGGCACAATGCCTGGCATGGAACAGAAGCTAAAAATGTAGATGTTAATAGCAACATTATGATTATCACTTAAAGTTCTTATTAAGCAGTTATTATTGGGGGGGGGTTGGGATTAGCAGTGAAGAGCCATGTACCCCGTCCTATGCCAGGACAATCATGAAATGTTGCACAAGCTTGGAGAGGGAGATCTTACTCTAGTGGTTTTCTGAGTGTGAAGAGCTTTCTAATTCATTCTTGGACAGGTCTCATAGTAATACTTCGAGGTTGACAAAGCACATTATGGAGAGGCCAAAACCTTGCCCAAGGTCAAAAGCCAGTCATCTAGGGCTTTTCTCGCACTGGTGTGACATCTGGATTACTGTAATATCTGTCCTTCAGGGATAACTGGTGACAGCCCTGTGGCCTGACCCAGAAAGGGGTGAGATACTATCCTTGGCTAGGAAAGAAGTGGTAAAACATTTGCATGTTTCCAGTGTAGCAGAGGGAGGCTGGCTGGTTAGTTCAGTGGTTTAAGCGCTTGCACAGGCAATCTCGTCAGGCATAGAGGACAGCGGTTCCATCCCCAGACCCACCCTTAAGGCAGCCTGAGCTAGCCAAAAAAAATCCTTCAATGTAGCTCAGACAGAAATGACCTCTTTCTAGTAACTATCCAAACCCGGAAGTTCATGACCCAAAGGAAACAAATCGTCACTGATGTCCTTCCCCCTGGGAGAGCAACAGTACCTAAGACAGAAATTTGGGAACAAGACCACACCAGATGTCATTTTTGTGTTTGCGTTCAGAACTCATTTTGGTGGTGGCAGGACGACTGGCTTGGGGGTGATTTTCGATTCCCTGGATTATGCAAAGAAAACTGAGCCCAAACGTCGACCTGTAAGACACGGCCTGTGTGAGAAGAAAAAGACCTCGAGAAAGCAGCGGAAGGAAGCAACGTAAGAACAGAGTGAAGAAAGTCGGGGGCGCCGCAAGGGCCAACGTTGGTGCCGGCAAAACGTGAGCTGGACGTCGGAGGGCAGCCGAGGGAGGAGGGATTCTGCAGTGCCTGTCTGCAGGGACTGCGAATGTTTTCACGAGCGGCTTTATTAAACTGTAAAATCTTCAAAAAAGAAAAAAAAAAAAAAAAAAAAGACCTCTTTCTGATGCCCTACACTGTTCCTCGTCCCTCCTTGTTCTCACCCAGATACTGAAGGAGCAGATGCTTCACAAATTTCCTTTTCTTCTGGATGTCCTCTTCATCTGTTTGTCTGGCTTTTGAAGTCCCGTACAAAGGTGCCATACTTAGACAAGGCAGACTGGACTTTCTGAGAATAAATGCTAAACGTATATTTGTCTTCCTGAAGGGTAACAACGGGAGATTTTAAGAATGAAACACCAGCACAGCGAGCTGAAATTTGGTTTGGCCATCAGATATGCAATTCACTGTCCAGTGTTCCAGGTACAGAGAAGTCAGAATCTCTGATTCTTACAGGAGGATTCGGGCAGGGTGTCCCCAGCTCTGTCCCACAAGGAGGCAGGAAGCCGCAAGCCCAGGGCCCTTTCCCGTCAGAGTACAGCATCTCCTTCTCAACACTTTCCTATGGATTCCTCTCACCTCGACATTTTGTTCTTTACGGATTCTCCACAAAGGCCAAAGCAAATCAGAAGGGGCAAGAAAGGCAGCACTGGATAGGGTCACTCAGAGCGGTTTCCCTGGAGAGGTCTAACTTCCGCGATGCCTTTGGTGCGCGTTCCTCTGGCGTACACGCTTTGCTCCAACTCCGTAAGGCACTATGCTCTCGGAGCGAATGCTAGTCCATGACCCTGCAAGCCGTGTAGTTTTTGTGGCGAAATCCATGCTTTGGAAAAACAAATTCAGCCCAGCTCCTTCCTCGTGAGAGCACTGCACAGGGACCATAATACCGTGTGCCTTACAACATGCTCAGCTCAGAAATTTCCACTGTGGACAGAAAGCTTCCATCATTATGAGCACTGTCAGCCAGAATTAGAATGCCAGCTATAGGGGAGACACACACACACACACACACACACACACACACACACTCTTAGGTTGAAGTGGTAGGGTTCTGGCCAAAGACTGCTTTGCTTGGTCATTTGCCTATTGTCTAGCTATGGAGGTAAGCGAAAAGGAATCCTTCTGGAAAACTCAAAATTTTCCACGTCTTCTCTTAATGCAGCTCACTCCACAAACTGGGCACACCACAGTCATGTAAGCTCCCAGAATTCACTAGGAGGCATGTCTCTTCCTCTTGTCTCACTGACTTCCTCTTACTTGTCCTCTCAAGACTGTCCCAGGCTGAGCTGATCCTCAGGGCCTCGGCGCAGAGCAGCTACCGTGGGATAACACCTTAGGACAGACGAGTTCCCACAGGGTTTTCCTTCCGCATGTTCCTTTAGTTTATTCTTTTGAGTTTCAGATTTTTGCCCTTTCTGCCTTTCTGTTTCCTTTCATGTCTAGGGACAAATGGTCCTGCCACCCATTCATCTTAGTACAGCCACTCTTCCCCCTTCTCCCCCACCCCACTGGGGTCTTCCAGTTATGCTTTTCCATTTTCATCATTGTGTCACAGCCAATGTTCCATTCCAAAGTCTCCCAAGATCTTCCTTATGTTTTCCAGTTTCTTATGCAGGTAGAGGCCATGGAGCTACTTCTGGTGACACAAGTTCCTCCCAAGCAGAGCCAGACAAGAGCTACCATCCTTCCTCCCTCCCTCCCTCCTTTTCTCCCCTCCTCCCTCCACCTCTCCCTTCTGCCACCACCGTGGTAACCTCAGAGACCAAATGGCAAGAAAGTGGAGTTGACAGATTCCTAACTCTCTGGATGAGCTGGTGTTATGGTTTGTGTCTAGTTGTCCCCCCAAAGTCTTATGCAGTCATGGGACAGGGACTTCTAGAGTTTGAGACTAACTCATGATCCACTGGAATTATGGATCTTAGTACTGCTGGGATTATGGATTTTTAGTACTTCCGGGATTATGGGTGTGTGTCGCCTGGGGCGACAGCCTGAATATATTATAAGACAGACAGAGAAACAGACTCTCTGTCATCCTGGCTGGTTGGTTGGTTGCCTTTGTTGCTATTTTGTTGCTGTCCTACCACCATGAACTGGAAGCTTTCTGCCCTGTTCCACTCAGCCTCAGAGGTGGCCAAATATGGACTGAAACCTCCAGTAACTGTGAGCTAAATAAACCTTTCCTTTCTTCATTTTGGGTGTCAGGTATTTGTCCCAGCAATGAGAGAAGAGTAACTGAGACAGCTGCTGATTTGCTCTTCATAGGGGCAAGAATTAAATGATTGCTGTGCAAAGCCATTGAAACTTTTAAAGAGATACCTCAGCCTCACTAGATTTATCTTCACTAATAAAAACCTCTTGTTTCTCTTGTTCTCTTACGTCTCCGTTTTCCCTGCTTTGTCTATCCAAATTCCAGCCCAAGACTTAGCATAGGGGCTGGAGAGATAGTTCTGTGGCATAAGTGCCTGCCTAGCAAGTGCAAGGTCATGACTTCAAACCCTGGTCCCACACACACACACACAAAGAGCCAGCATAAATGTTGGTACCATTGCCTTAGTGGTCTCTGATGAAAATTCACTGCTTATATTGTAATATCTCTAAAGGAACTTGTGCTAGCATTTTACATATGCCATCTGAATAAGCCCTACAAAATCTGAAGCACTGATGCCCTGTTTCTTAAGGTTTTTTATTTTTTAAATATTCATTTGTGCATGTGTGCTTCCCTTTGTTTTTTCTTTTTATGTTAGGAAAGCATCTACAGGGCATTTAGGGTCTCAGCACTAGATCAGACTCATAGTGATCTACTTGTTTACAGCCTCCCAAGAACTGGGATAACAGGCGTGCACCACCATTTCTGTCGCGATTATGAAGTCTTTGTAGGTAAGATGGCCCCATTTTTCTCAGGACTTGTAAACCTCTTAGCTCTTGACTTCTTTTTAGAGGCTCATAATTAAATTCCCAGTGTGTTCCGGATTTTCATTGTTCAGTTGGCACTAGGTCCTACTGTAGGTCTCCTACGCTGGTTTCTGTTCATACAGCACCAGCAATTGGGATCCAACGCTGAAATCTTGACTAGCCCACTTCAATCTCACCGTCAGCCCAGGCATTTATCCAAATTTGCATACTGGGCTGGGGAGATAGCTCAGTAGAAGAAGCGCTTGCCTGGCAAGTGCAAGAACCTGAGTTCAATCCCCAGTGCCGCCCAAAACAAAACAAAACAAAACAAAACAACACCAAATCTGCATACTTCACATCTAAAACCTCGATTTGCCTCTCACATGATTCCTTTCTTTTAAATTTCAAAGGCAAATCTCTCACTTTTGCCAAGGTCTTTCTCAATCCTAGGGGCTTTCTATCAATATTTTCCTAGAATATTCATAGCATACCCTGATTTGTTATTTTATTTTATTTTGTTTCAGAACTTTGTTTGTTTATTTTTACGGCTGGCTCAGTCTGCCCTGAGGGCAGGGCTGACGCAGCATGTGGTGCCGGGGATCGAATCGTGGTCCCTGCAGCCGCCTAAGCTTTCCTAAGCAGGCGTTTTAGACCACTGAGCCATCCTGCCAGGCCTCAGCATATCCTGATTTGCTTTACTCCAATCCATTTTAGAAATTGCATCATGACAGCATTCCCAAGCCTAGAATTGTTGATTCCATCTCTTTCTCACTAACTAGACTAGCTAGACAATCCCAGCCTTCCAGCATAGCCTCATCCAGGCCCTTGCCCACTTTGCCTGTTCCATCTCTCTTCCTAGGCTACATAACACTCCTCCAACTATTACGTTGGGCCACACTGCCTCAACCTTATTTTAAGGGTGTGTGTCTGCCTGAACACATTCCCACCACAGACTGTTGGTGTCCTGTTTACAGTGGGAGTTTGCCTTTTGTTAAGAACACGTGTGTTCCTTGGTCATCCGCATCTCTGAAGTGTGTAGCTTGAGTCTTCCACTACGCAATCTTTATCTTTTTAGAGCCTTGCTGCTCTTTCTGTAGTGCTTATTACCTGGCCGTTCATGAAATTTTGTTAGCTCACATGGAAAATAAATGTTCTGAGCTTCTACATATTTCTAAAATCCCAGAAGAAGTTCTAAACCTTGAAGAAACTATTTTACAAGAAAGGAATTGCTCATTACAATGTTTTCTTCCTTTATATTCTTTTTCCTTTCATATCCCAAATATTTGAAAACTGGTCTCTTAACAAAATATGAACTATAGCCTATTTTTCCAGCTCAAATTTACAGCAATTTCTGTGTCACTTTGACTAACTGTTCACAGATTTCTTGCTTTGATCCTTATCCCTGGATATTTCTTTTGATAGTTAAGGAACTCTCAGAGTCAGGGACCTGGGAACAAATCCCACTTCTGAGAGGTAGACAGAGCCATAAGATATTAACCTCCGAAAGGTAATGCATCAAAAAGTCTCTTCATCTTTACTAAAAAGATAAAATTTTTATAAATTTTGGGTCATGAAGTCATGTCAGTGCTCTATGCATTGCGGATATATTCAATCTTACAGGAAAAATAACGATTTTGCAGTAAAAAAAAAAAAAAGAAAAAACTACATACTTAGTGCGCCATTTCTTAGAACTCATAAAACACGAGTTAGAATTCTCTTGTTTTTCTGTTTTTATTTTATCCTTGATCTACACAGTTATTCTACATTAACAGCATTAATGTTATTTTGTTATAAAGGATGTGTTATGGTTTGTGTCTAAGTGTTCCCACGAAGCCTCACGCAGTCATGGGGAGGCTTCTGGAGTGTGTGATTAATTCACGACTCAGGACTGGGATTATGAGTATGAGTGCTACCGGGATCTGGGATTATGGGTGTGAGGGCAACACCCAGCCTGGGCTGGGTAGCCTGAATGCAACCTAAGGGAGCCAGGCTTGCTCTCTGTTGCCACTGTTGCCTCTGTTTCTCGCTTTGCTCTTTTGCTGTTTTTCACTGTCACGAACAGCTGCCTTCTGCCACGTGCTACTCTCTGCCTTGGAGCCAGCCGAGCAACCTCTACTAACTGTGAGCTAAATAAACTTTTCTTTCCTGAATTCTGGGTGTTAGGTATTTTGTCCCAGCAACAAGGAAAACATAACTGAGACAGGATTCACAGGAAAAAGTTGTTGTACTAAAAACAGTATGTTTTAAAATGAGAAAACCAAGGTGTGGAGATGTACAACACATAGTAAGGTTTTTGAACTCAAGAAATCATGGAATCAGATTTCAGGTTAATATATCTTTGTCCTTTCTCTATAAATTATAGTGATATAGAATATCATATGGTCAAATTCTGGTTATCTTAGTCCATTTGGGCTGTTACAACAAAGCATCTGAAGCAAATTCATTTACAACCACAAGACAGCTACTAATGGAGGCTAGGAAGTCTACAAGTCAGGCAGGTTTGGGGTAAGGTGAGGGCCCATTCCTCATAGATGCCACATTCTATGTGTGCTCACAAGACAGAGGACCAAACAAGCTCAGGCCCCTTTCACAAAGGCACGAACCCCGCTCCTGGGAGTTCCATCCTCCTCTCTTATTCAGTTCCCAAAGGGGCAACCTCTGAATGCCAACACATTGGGGGTTAGTTTCCATATATGAATTTTAGAGGGACACAGATATTCAGATCACAGCTCCCCTGAAATAATTATAACTTTTGATAAATGAATATGTTCAAGGAAACGATGTTCAAAAGCCACATGTCTCTGCCATTAACACAAATGGCGCAAATGTTTCTAGGACCAAACACGAATTAGATAGCTTGGAACTGTAAGAGAATTATGCTCAATAAGAAAAGGTTGATCTCTAAAGATTGCAAAGTATGATATTGTTACAACATTTTTTAAACAAGAATATTATAGATATGGAGATTAAGTGACTGTCCTTACGCTAGGGTAGGGGGTGGGTCTGGCTCTTAAGAGGAAATCAAATCTTAAGGAGCTTAGTGGATGCAGATGGTTGTGGGTGCACGAAACTACACAACTGAAAAAACTGCATAAACTTACATGAACCTATGCACTGGGACCTGAACAACCTCTGAGGATTGTGCCTATGTCCAGCTCCTGGTTTCCAGAGTGTTCTATAGTTAGGCAAGGCGACGGGAAAGACTGAAGGAAAGGGGCATTCGGTTTCCTGTGTTTTAGTCACTGTCTATAAAGCTATAATAATTTGAAAAGAAAACATGTACTTTTTTTTTTTTTTTTTTTTCAAGTGCTGAGGCCCAAACTCAGACTTTCTGCATGCCAGGCCAGGGTCCTGCCACTGAACTATATCCCTAGTCCATAAGACATTTTAAAAATTTTGAAATATCCTGGGCACTCTAGGGAAAGGGCTGTGAATGAGGTCCAGTGAGAGCGTAAGCAAGTGGGGCAGCTGGCAACAGGGAGGGCCCCCATGGCCACCATGAAGTGGGAGCTGCTGTTTAATGCCCCCTCAAGGACCCTGTGCACCCAGGATGGCAACGTCTTCTAAGTGCTGCTGTTTTTATACAAAGTCAGAAACCTGAAGTTGTGACGAGAATCTGGCTTTTAAATACATAACCTGTATATGTGGCAGCTCGTGATGATGATGCCCCTGCTGCAAGCTCCTGGAAGCCCTCCCCTAGGCTCACACGGTCACTGCCTTCTGCTTCGTGCCTGAGACACATAGGCGCTGCTCACTCAGTATTCCCTGCATCAGTCATTTGTTTCCTCCTTGCTACCTCAGTTTTTTAAAATGATATTTCATATATATTCATTATATATATGCATATATATGCATATATATGCATATATATATATATATATATATATATGTATATATCTCACATTCAACATAAGGCATTTGTGCCTGTGTACCTGTATGTAACATATTCTCATTTTTCCTCCTTCCCCTCTCTCCCTTCAACTCTGTTTCATTTTCTCATTTACAGACGCTTAGTGTCCATGTTCCAGCTCTCTTTTTCTCTTTTCCCTTCGCTCCTTTTCCTCTCCCCTCCCCACTCCCCTTCTCATTTGAGCCTTTTCTCCCTATTCGCCAGTATCTGTAAGTTAAATGAGATGGACACAACTTAAGCACGCTGGGCAGAGCGATAGCTGATGCTGCAACTTTCCTGCGGCTGACACGAAGGCCTGGTGAGCAGGCCCAGCAGAACCCCTGCCCTTTGCGCCCCTTTGAAGCTCGGCCATAGCCTGCTGTTCATGCCAGCGCTGGTTTGTGTCCTTTCCAGTACTGATCATGTCTGCTTTGTTAAGAGGTCAGAGTTAAGACATCCCTCCTACCTCTAACTTTCAGTCTGTTGGGCTGGCTCCAAAATACATGAAAAGAAGACATATCTAGCTGCACAGCCTTCTTCCCAGCTTGCAAAGGAGGTCCAAGCGCGCCCACTGTGAGCCTACTGTGTGCCATCTCACCTCTGCACTGTCTGAGGAAACACTAGGTGCACTCATCAGACTCCTGTATCTTCTGTGTCTCTGGCAGTGTGAGCACCCCAATTCCTTTGTGAAAAGAGGGGAAAAAATCACAAAATTGGGTGCTAAAATTTCATCCATAAATAATTATACCTTCTCAAAGTCAAATCTGAAGAAAGATTTATTTGCGTTCATTCTTTGCTCTTGCCCCTAATATTCTGCCAAAAAGAGTCCAGAGAATGTCTTCTAATCCTCTACTTCAAAAGTATTTGTGGCTATTATGTAATTATATGCCAATAAAAGTCTTTTTTCTATCTGTGATTTTTTCTCACAATAACAGGTATGGTTTTTGGTTCTCAGCCTCGAAAATTATGCTAATGTAGTATGAGTAATAATTCAAAGTGTAACCACTAATTTCTCTAAGGGGAAATATGCGAGACCCTGCACTCTACATTTGTTTTGAACTAATTATCATGTGTTTACTTTTCCATTAGTCTGATAAATTTTCTTTCAACTCTGAATTAAGCAATAAGATGCTGAATTATATGCAGGCCAGGTTAGCATAGCAGAGACACCCCATCACTCCACGGACCTCTGATTTACGGCTCTTAAAATGCACAACCAAGAGACTCACATATGTCCTTTCCTATTTATATTCCATCATGTGCCACCTTAGTAACTCCTGTGTTCCCTGAAGGTCTACCTAGCAATTAACTCCATGCTTTCCTAACTCATCATCTCATTATATAAAGTGCAGTTGAGCACAAACTTTATTAGCAACTTTTGGCTGTAATTACTTTTATCTTCCCTGTTCTTATTCTGCCCAGGAACATCATGTATATGGAACAAAAATACTTCGCAAAATGACAGTTTTTAAAAAAAGATCCACGTTGTACTAGCTGCGCATTTAGTCATTGGCCTTTGCACTCTGGGGCACCACAATAAATTGAGATTGTCATAGTTCAGCTGAAGCTTGTGATGCAATTCTTTATGGAAATCCAAACGCATCCTCTCTGCCACATAACAGCATTCTAACTACGTTTAGGAAGAACAGGCTAACAAAGAAGGTGCTATTTTTATTTGCATTTCAAAAAACAAAACAAACCAATACCAAATGTTTTGTTAAAAGTAAAGGAACTCACAACATCTCTTCTTCCAACTGTAGGAAGAGGAAGAGCTAGCAAAGTTGCACCATGAAGTGCTGCAGGAGGCCCATGTGATGTTCTAATGGTAGGAGAACCACAGGGGCGATGGGGTCCTCATACAGCTGAAGGGAACATGGCTTTTGGGGATAGCATTTTCAGTGCATGAGCTAGGAGAAGCCACTCACTCACCAATATCGGGGTCCACGGCTTGCACTCTGGTTAACAGGGCCTTGGTGGCAGTGTTCTCATAGACACAGGCATGGTAGTGGTCCGAGGAGAATACAGGGGGGTTGTCATTCACATCCTCCAAGATCAGGCGGATATCAGACTGGCAGAATCTGCCACCCCCGTCAGTGGCCCTTGCAATCAGGTTGTACACTGGAACCCTCTCTCGGTCCAATAGAGCCAACGTTTTTAACTCCCCTGTGAAAAGAAATGGTAGTATGGTAGGTCTGAGTTTTCAAAGTGTCTTTCTTCAAAAAAAAAAAAAAAAAAGAATCAGTTAAATATTCTAAATAAAAGAAGAACCAAGGACCTTTCATCAAAATGCCCTATCATTTATGAAATAAACGAGCATATTCAAAGTTTTTAGGCATTAAGGAAAAACTATGAGATTCTGAACATAACAACAAGCCAACCATAGGACCTTCAGCTGAGTACCTCCATCAAGCCTGACTGCCAGGTTTTCTGTTAGTTTCCTGGGGAACCTGTGTGGAACACTCACACAGAATATACACTAATCTGTTCAGTTGTTTGATGGTCAAGAACCCATAAGCAACTTTTTACCCTGTTTTTCAGAAGAAAATAAGGTAATTAAATCAGACTGGTCTTACAGAACAGAATCTTGAAAGACCCAGACTGTGTAGCGCTAAGCTTTGACTTCCTGGATTATGGAAGAGCTCGTGGAAGGTGCCTGGAGTCTTAGAGCAGCAGCTATGGAGCTGCCAACCTAGAGATCTGCGACATCCGTATTTTCATCCCTGGAAACGTTATACAGGTGGTGCTGGATGCCAGCCTCTGGAATTCTTTTTTTCTTTTTTTAATTTTGGATGATGTTGCTTCAATTTAATAGGAAATGAAAATAAACACAGTGACAAATCTAATAGATGCAAAGCATTTGATACAAAGTAAGATTTGTGAAATAGTATTTTTAAATAACGGTGGTAGACATTTGGACGAAGATATCCGTGTTCATAAGGCAGCTGCTCCCACGGCTCCCTTATTTCAGCCAGCTAGTTTTTCAACATAGGTTGGGTCATTTCCCTCTTCGACTCTTGCTGTGTAGCTTTTTGCAAGACATTCAAGACATCCATCCTCTGGTACAAGAAATCAGATGAAGTTGTTTTCTTGCTGAAGTATGAGATGAAGGCTGGGGTGAACTGGACAACTAACTAGCCGGGCAGAATGCATCAACCACATAAAAACTCAGAAGACATGTGCAGCACACATCATTAAAAATGATGCCTGCACTCCTGGGCACTGCATCTGGGACCAGTCAGAAAAGCGCTATTTTCAACCCTTCCTGTGCTGGTGAACACAGCCAACCCTGGAGAGTGTGCCTCTCTCAAGTTTTCACGAAATGCACGACTTCTCTGCCTTTTCTGTGTGTCTTGCCCTATTCTTTGCTCATGACTCCAAGGACCTGGAAAGAGCCCCTGGAGACCCCAATCCCACAACACTGCTGTTGTGTGAATGACACACAAGGGATGTATTCTTGCTCATGCTGTCCCCGTATCCTGCAGTGTCCTGCTTACACTTGTACACTCCGGGTTCTGTTCAAATTATTAACCCTTCCTTAATACGACTTCTCTTTCCTCTCCTCTGAACATTAGCTTCTGCTTCTTCCTGAGTTCACAGATAGAACACCTATTATGCTCACCTGGACAGTCCCTTTATTCTATCTTTTTTTAAAAATTATTTTATTTTATTTTATTTTATTTTTGTCTTTTTGAGACAGGGTCTCTCTATGCAGTTGAAGCTGGCCTTGAGCTCAACTTTTG
>PVJA010035151.1:0-22031 GCA_004027025.1 Myocastor coypus
TCCTCTTCTTCTTTCCTCTCTCTCTCTCTCTCTCTCTCTCTCTCTCTTTCTCTCTCCTCTCTCTGATGTTGAAGTTTGAACCTAGGGCCTTGCAAGCTCTCTCCAGCTTCCATTTTTTTTCAGCTTTAAACACTAACTCACTCAATTTCTCACCCTAGTCTAGAACTTTGCATCTTGCTTCAGCCCCCCAGAACCCTAGGATTACAGGCAGCTGCCACAATATGAGGCTGAATCTTGTAAGGCTAGATCTTGTGGCTATTAAGTAAATAGCCACAGAATCCTCCTTTTTTTCCCCCAATCCATACTCTTTCTTTGTATGACATAATGTTTAGCTTCAGTGGTGTTATGCCTCTGCATGAGGCAGGGAAGTAATCCCTTAAGTAGTGATAGCTGACACTGAGGCCTGCCATAGCTTTCAGAGTTATGTATCGGTGAAGCAAAACAGCAGCTGGGGGCCCAGCTCCTGCTGAGGGACTATGCTGACTTCACAGCCTCACGAGCACAGCCATACTGGGGGAGGGGGAGCCCTGAGCTGCTTGTCTTCCTCGTCTAATTTCTTTTCTTTCCTTTTCTGCCTTCTTCACTTACATTGCATGCATGTGGTACCAGACATTCATGAAGTCAGAAATCATCTACCTCTTCAGGTGATCCCCTTAGGTTCCTAAATAAAGCACTGTAACAAAACACGAAGGAAAAGTTGTTATTAAGCATTGAGTGTGTGTTCTCAATAGTGGTCTAGTGATTAAACAGAACTGTGGTAGAGTATCGTGCAGCTAATAACCTTAGCAGCTTACTGTCCTTGAAAATATATGTTAAATTTCCCTTGACTTTTCACACTGACCTTGTGAGGCAGGCAGAGAGGTCATTTTATTCCCATTTGAGAGGTGTTTTGACTGAGGTCATTATTCAAGTGATTTCCAAAAATGCCTTTAATGGTGAACCTTTTAGAGTTGTCTGAAGCCCGTTTATTTATTTATGTATTTATTTATTTATTTATTTATTGCAAAGTGTGAACATCAGAGTTAAACCTGAATACTGAGGTTTTCATTTAAAAGAAAACAATCCATACCTTACTATCTTTTGTCTGAAAAAAACAACAAATATTGTGTATCTCTCTGGCTTACTACCACTAGCATTTTCCATCAAAAGCAAAAATAAAAGCTGTTATTCGGATAACTGTATTCTGCTGATTGAAAAAAAAAGCTATGAGATTATAAAAAAGAGTTACTGGAGCTAGTTTGTATAGCGCTTCTTTGAAGGTAATGTTTCTTTAGCTGAGGTGGATATGAAAATATCCAATGCCCTTATGTTATTTCATTATATCTTGTTTAATTTTAGTTTAAAAGATCTTGGGTAGAGACTGTCTAACGTTTGAATTTATATTCCCAAATTGGAGGAAAGAGGTTCACGTGGGACGTTGAGCTGATCTATAGATTATCCTTTGACCTTTCAGTGGCATGAAAAGGCATGGAAAGTAAATGAGGTTCAATATTTCCACACTATTCTAAGCCCATTGATATCAAAAGTACAATTTAAATAGCAAGCGCTGACTCTCCCTATTGCTCTTCTGCCTGATTTTTAAATAACATTTTCATTATTGTTGCTATAGCAGATTAGCTGGCTAGTTACCAGGAACATTCAGAGACAACTCCGTTTGATATCAAAATATGTTTAAACTTATAAAGATCACTTCCAGTGAGCACTGTGTGAGTTAGGGTAAATTATTTCACGGATATTCCCTAATGCCGAAAATGTCCTTTCTAAGTACTTCCTTTAAAAATTCAATTCCATTCGGTGAAATTTGCATACCACTGAGGCACTTTAGAATAGGGTAAGACAGATACATGAAAATCACAGAACTACGTGTTTCAGAGAAAACAGTTGTGGTCCCTATGACTTCTAAGGTTCCTTACCTTATTTTATTTTATTTTATTTTATTTTTTTTTATTTTATTATTTTATTTTATTACTATTATTTTGGCCAGCTCAGCCCTGAGGGCAGGGCTGGAATAACATGTGGTGCCCGGAATCCAAACTCATTGCCCTGTACCTGCCGAAGCTTGTCTAAGCAGGCCCTTGAGGCCACTGAACTATCTCGCAGGCCCCTAAAGTTTTGTTTTAACCATTCATTGGATGCTTCTAAAAATCGCAAAGAAAACAATTAGTGAGCCCTCAGAAAAAGAACCCAAGAGCTCATGGCATAGAATGGCTCCCCCAAAGCACCAGCTGTGCTTTCATTGGCACATGTCATTCGGAATTCTCCCACGCACCGTCGGGAGAGTGTGTCCTTCCGCCTTGTTTCCTCTTCCTGCCTGTCGCCTCCTCCCCTCCACTATGTCTCGTCCCTCCTCTCCATGAGCGGTGGGTGTTCTAGCTGACCATCTCAGCCAAGCATCTACCTGGTAGCCTTAGACCTCATGAAACAAGGCATCCGCAGCCCCACCTTCCGGCTGGTTCGGTTAGGCAGACCCACCTAAGGCAATCTCCAAGAATTGAACTCATTTAATTAGCGACTTGACTTAATATCCACAGAATCCCCTTATAAAACCTAGACTCCTTTTTCCCTGAAGGACTGCAGATAGTAATTCAGCTCAGCTAAGTTGATACATTTGAAAGCTCTTTCAAGCTGCGGAGCACTGTCATGACTTCTGGCTTTCATTATCCATTTCACCTCTTTGTCTTGTGCTGTAAGTTCACTCAGAGGCATGTTGTCTGAAATGGAACGCAAAGCACTAGAGAGAATCCCTTGGGGCATAAACTTATTTTGGACATTGTTACTGATACCATATTTGACTTTACTCACACCTAAAAACAAGGCACAAGCAAAATGGAGTTTGGTCAAGTAGTTACAGTGTGGTACCTTAATTGTCTGAGTTCTATTTTCGGTAGGAAGACCAAGAGGCAACTCCTCTGTCAGTGAGCACTGTTTTCTCCTGTCTCCTGGGCCTCAAGCCATGTCACGGGCAGTTACAAACCTTGGTTTGTACAGGTTTATGAAGAATATATTAGCTTATTGTCTTAACTTTATGTGGCTATGGAGTACACAGCTTCATTTTTCTTCCTTTATTTTCCTATTTATTCTCCCTGGCATTTTTGAATGCTAGGGATTGAACCTGGGGTCATTGACTATAATATATTTAGTAATATTCAGTACAATATATCCAATAAATGTAAGTCTCAGTAACGTTTTTTTTAGGAAACTAATGCAACTCAAGCCATTCTGAGGACCTAGATAGTTACAGGCATTTTGTGAAAAAATAAGGTGAAGGGGAGAGGGAGAATGAGAAATTTTTGAAAGCCATAAATTTAACAACTAGTTGAAAGACAATGTGATCCATTACAACAAATACTGTGAAATTCATGTCATTTTGTTAAGTGAAATCCTGTATCACTTGTAATTTTCTTTTCTGTTTTAATACTATTTTGCACTCTCTTTAAAATTAAAAAGGTAAAAACTCTAAATTCCGCCTACATCTTTCATACTAGATAAAAATTCACAAGTTAATCTGAATTTTGAGGAGTTTTACAGTTAACGGTTTATATCTATTGTTTCCCAAAAGCTTCCTATGCCCAGAGGTGGGGCTCGGTTCTAGGACAGACATGGCATTGGGCGTGAGGCCGCAGGGGAGAGCTGTGTGGACGGGAGCCCAAGGATGCAGGTGTCTACCTCCTTGACCCCTGTTCTTGCTGTCTGCTCCCAGCCTTCCATGACATGAGGAGGCTCTTCTCCACTATGAGCAGGTGACCCTCTGCCATACCTCCCTGCCTTGGAGTCATCCGGCTCCTCATGGACCAGAATATGAGCTAACATAAAGCTCCCGTCCTTTTGTGCATGTCAGAGTGTTTTTCTAAATCACATAGAAAGTGACTAAAGCATGCACAATCATCAAAGCTATGGGAAAGTCAAAGGCAGCTGAGTCATCTTAGAGAATAGAGAGACCACTATGATTTTTTAGATAATAACCTAACATGATGCTGTGGTGGCACTCTGGAGCCACCGTGTCCTCGAGCCTCAACTCACTTTAAAGGCTTTGACAAGTTTGTGTGCTCGGGGCCAATTATTTTTTACTATCTTTGTAGCTACTGAAGTGAACTTATTATAAAATAATTGTAGTATTTTAAAAATACCATGGTGTCAAACTATCCTATAGGAATGTCTTGTTCTTTCTTCAATGTAGTCTAAATCAATGAGTATAAATTAACAAAGATGAAACATTATAAAATATAGTTATTTTAAGTATGCACGAATTCCATAGTTTTTGTAATATGACTTCCACCTCCAGATAAGGTCACTGGGTGGTAAAGTCACAAAACGATGGTTAATTGGTAAAATATGGACTTCCTAAAGCCAATCAAATAGGCTAGATTCCAGTCCCAGCCCAGTAAAGAACTTTGAAATCTAACCTGACCTGCTAATGCTCGCAGTACCACCGCTGTCACGTAGCGGGGACATACAGGCTGCATTAAGATTTTGTCTAATTTCTTCCTGAACATCTCCTCTGCGTTTGTCTTTGCATTTACCATTTGCCAGGGTCAGACATCAAAGAGCTACGATTCTTGGATGTAAGCGATATCCATTTTTAAGAAATATGGATTTCATTCATCAAGGGTATTTTTAGGTTTATGGTAAATTTGTTCCCATCCTTAGTTTTGCTCTTCAGATAAATAGTGTAATAGATACTGTTCTTCCTTCTTCTCATTGAATATTTTCTACTAAATCTGTCTTTTTATGATTCTGAAATGCCAGCTTCATTTTTTTATTAATTCACACAGACCTGAGCAGAGCTGTCTATCTCAACTTAATGGCTATTTGTAATATATGGATGGCATTCCCCTGCTATTAATGTTTAATGAATTGGCTCTTGATCCAATGGAGTCTAATAAAGGTAATCACGAGAATACATTGTCTTTCTGCAGTGTCCTAGAAGCTTTTTACAATTTTCCCAACGTGCATCTTTAGCCCACGGTCTCCCTGCTGACTTTTCCACTGAAGTTCTTTCCCCTTCTTTTTCATTATTTACTTCAAATGTACGTCGCTCTGCATTCAGGGTGATGGTCTTCAGTGTGGAAACTTGGCAAATAATCAACCCCCTTGATAACTGGAATGGTAGAAAGCCTTGTCAACTCTAGGAGGTAGCTGACTCACATGGAAAACACAGAGAAATACCTTAAAATCCAGGATTCTTCTTGCAAACTGTTTCCCTAGCTGAACATTTTATTTGTGTATACAGAATTTAATTTATGCATTAGAAATAAAATTTGAGTTCTAGAATTAGCGATGATGAGTACATTTGTCTTTGGGATTGCAGTAAAAGCTACTAAAGTTCATACTTTTAAAGGGCAAATTTTATGATATGTGAAAAATATGAATACTTTGGTAGCTAAATATGCTTTCTATTGTTTATAGCGTTGGTATTGGATCAGTGGAGGGAGAACAGCTGAGAACTTGGTGACACGAAAAACACTTGTGAGTACATACACAGACACACATACACACACACACACACACACACACACGCTTCGCCTGCTTTGCACACTTGTGAGTCACCAGCGGGCCCCTCTCAAGCTGATCTTCACATGGTTGCTTTTATGTAAAGGACTTCAGCTCTGTCCTCTCTCACCCCCTCACACCCAGGCCACCCTTTATTTATTTGGTACAGGATCTCACTATGTAGTTTGGAGTTATGGTGATCATCTTGTCTCAGCCTCCCCAGTGCTGGAATTATAGGCCTGCATCATCATACTGGCTTTGGGGAGGCACAGTGCACCCGGGGTTATGGGACTGGCAAGCTATGTGGTACTGGGCTTCACTGAGAAATCTCCCCAGCCATCGATCTTCTTTCCTAGACACACAGTTGGTCTATCAGCTAGCGGCGTACACTGAAACAGCTCTTCTTTCTATACTGACTTGACTTTGCTCTGTTGCCTAAGCTAAGTTCCCTGTGTTGGTGGGCCAGCTTCTGGGCTCACTCTTCCATGATTTGTTCACTCAAAGGCAATACCATGTCTTCATTATTGTAAGGTGTTTAGACTGGGACTGCATGAATTCGATAATGCCAATCAATAGATCAAAGTGTAAAGAACAGACATTTTAGCACTAGTCTTCTATCCATGGACAAAGAAGTTCCACACATTCATTTAGATCTCTACTTATGCCTTTCATTAAGTTATGTCTCTTTCTTCTACAAACACTGTACATATATTTTGTTAAATTTACACCTAAGTATAAATTTATACCAAGGTATGAATTTCATTTTTATGATAATGTAAGAAGCATGCATTTTTAACATCACATTTCTGTGGTCACTTTCTGGTACACTGGAAAGCAGTTCACTTTTGACATTAACGTCTATCTTACAACAATTGCTCTTGAGGATATAGCTGAGCGGCATAAGTGCCTGCCTGGCACACACAAAGTCCTGAGTTAATCCCTGATATCAACCAATGAATTAATCAATCAATAAAATTGCTCTAACTGCTTTCTAATTCTAGAAATATTTTTGACAGTTCTTTGGGGTGTTTTATACAGTAACCATGGCATGAAATGAAGACAGTGCTAAGTCATTTTTTCCCAGCTGTAACCTTCATTTCTTTACCTTTTCCATTGCTTAAGGAACTTCAAGAACAATGTTGACTGGGAATGTTGAGGAAGGGGAGCCTGGCCTTTTTCTCAGCAGCATAATTTTCCTCCAGTTGCTGTGACAAATCACCACTAACTCAGGACTTAAAACAGCAGAAGTGTGAGCCAGGTGCCACAGTACACGTCTGTGAGCCCAGCACTCATGAGGCTGAGGTGAGCAGATCGCCATGAGTCCCAGCCCAGCTCGGGAGACAGTGACCTTAAGGAGACAGTGACTTGAACTACATAGTGAGAGGCTGTTTCAAAAATAACAAGATATTCCCACCCATAAAACAGAAGTGTATTTTCTCGCAGTCTAGGGGTCAGCTGTCTCTCTGCAGGGCCTCACACTTAGCAAGCTGGAGGAGCAACCCGTCCCCCCTCTCCTCCAGCTCCTCCACGCACGTCTTGCATGGCGGCAGTGACGCTCTTATCTCTATTATCACACTGGCCTTCACTTTGTGGCCCCATTATCCTCTCTTATTTTTTTCTTATGAAGACATTTGAGATGCTGTTTAGTACCCACTGATACAGTGCAGGGAACTCTTGTGTAAAAATGCTTAATTTAATTATATCTGCAAAGGGTCTTCCTTCAAATAAGATACTATCCACATATTTCAAGAATTAGAGCTTCATACCTTTGGGTAGGCACTAGTCAACCTACTCCCCTGATGTTTAGAAGAAAACCTTTAGTTTTCCATCATTAGGTTTCATGTTATAGTAGAAAAACATGTTATATTCTTTTGTGGATTTCTATCAAATTGAGGAAATTCCTTCTATTCCTAGTTCCCTGTGAATTTCTAATCACGAGTAAGTGTGCATTTAGTCAAATGTTTTTATGTGTACAATCAAATGATTTGATTTATCTTTTTGTTCTAGATATGATTATATTAACTGATATTTGAGCTTTAGTTAGTTTATAAGCCTGGAACAAATACTATGGGGCTGTACTGTGTAATTACTTTTATACATTGTTACATTTTATCTGCTTCGTTTGCTGAGGGTGTACATGACTGTGTTCACCGGAAAGATTTGATTTCTAACTTTTGTTTTTCACAACCAGTTTTACAAATGTGGACTGGTTGGGGAATGAGGTAATTGTTACGCTTTAAATCTAAAACACAGCCCCCAAATCTTGCATGTTCACAGGTAAGGCTTCTGGGAGAGCGACTGGATTGGGAGACATCATTCTCATCAGTGTCTTCATCCATCGATGAGTCGGTAGTTGAATGTGTTGCCTGGAGGTGATGCTTCACTGCCAGGCATGGGTGTTTCAAAGCACAGTGTACAAGGGCATCTTCTTGTCCTCAGCATCTTCCTTTCTCCTTCTGCTTCCTGACTCCATCAGCCGGGCTGCTTTCCTTCACCCTCACATATTGAGCCTCTGCCCTAGCGTTTCCACCTGGAACTAGTTAACCACTGGCTGGGCCTTCTGAAACTGTAAGCCAAACAAACCTGGCTTCCCTTAGCTTTGAACGTCAAGTACTCTGCTGCAGGGAGAAGAAAGCTGGCTGCTGTAGTAATGGTGGTGTCACAGACTGACACCGTGTGGTTTGCTTTTCTGAAGGAGTTGATCCTTCAGATCTTTTCTTCCTTAAGTTTGACAAAACCCATTAGCTAAATCATCTAATGTTTCTGTTTTTGGAAAAGCATTTCTTTACTTTCTTTCTGATAGATGCAGATCTCTTTAGGTTATCTATTACCTTGGGTTGTTACCGTTGCTGCTATTTGATGTCATTTTGAGATGGAGTTCAAGCTGGCCTCAAGCTCATTTTGTAGGCCATGCTGGTGTCGAATTCATAATGATCTTCCTGCCTCAGCCTCCTGAATGTGTGGCACACACCAAAATGCCAGACATCTACTTGTGTGTGTGTGTTTAGTTCAGTTCTGCAAAGGAATTGTTTCAGCTTATGTAAATTATGAAACGAGATTATAGAGTTGCTCGCGGTATTCTTTTCTCATCTTTTTAATGTCCATAATATTGGTGCTAATGTCTCCCCCTTCCTTTCTAATATTACTAATGCATACAATCTCCTTTTCTCTTAGTCTGACTGGAGGTTTCTCAGTTCTATTCATCTTCTCAAAACGCTGACCTTTCAATCTCATTATCTTTCTCTCATTGATTTCACGTTGTCAGTTTGGTTCGTTTTTGTCCTGATTTCTACTGTTTCTTCTGATTGTTTTCCTTTAAGTTGTAAATGATTGTAATTGTGTTTGGCATTTTGGGTTGCTTTAACATTAGTTGTGAGGAAACAGCTGTGATAAATGTTTAGTGTTTTCATAAATAAGTAAAATGTCAGTTCTATCTTCTCAGCTTCTTCTATTTCTATAATGAGACACTGGACTATAAATAATATTTAAATATTTATATGTATATGCATATATGAAAATAGCTTAATTCATTTGCACACAAAGAGGATCTAATGTCAGATTATAAAACTATACTATATGGTTATTGTAGGACCAATAGTGGAAGCTACATGAGACCAGCGAGTGTCCATTTGGTTAGACACTGACTTTTCTTTAGAAGTAGTTCACCCTTCTGTAATCTGACAGCACAAGGCAGGCCAGCTCAGCCTTCTTGCATGCCTGTGTATACACTGACCTCTCCCTATGCCATCTAATACTCTGGTAGCTCTGTTGATCATCGGTGGATGACAATAGCTATGCCAAGAGCTCGAAACTCCAAAAGATTTTTTTTTTTCAGCGCCATAACATGTATGTCAACTGGCAACTTGGCAGAAGACTGCCAGACAATATTACTGATCAAAGAAAGATGCACTGTCATACCTGCAGCCGGAAGAGGACACAGCGCATTGACAGCAGGCGAGCAGCCTCTCCAAAGAAAAAGTTAGCGCAGCATGGTGATGGCATCGATGCGGCTGATGGCCTGCGCTCATATCCTGCAAGATGAAAGTCTGCTGAGAGTTTAAGACCAAACAGCTTTGCATTAATAGCATACGGAGTAGACAGTCTTTCAATAAACTGATACGTTAGTTGACCACCTTACTGAGCAAGCTACTAGATTGAGTTCATGGTTCTTTGTCCTGGAAACAAGTGCTTCCCTGAGCAGGTAGATAAGTTGTTTATGTTTATTGCCAGTAATGATGAACATAGTAATTTTAAAAATCCCAGTTTCAGAGCTTGCATAGAGGGACCCAAAAAAAAAAAAAAATCGCTTTAGTTGTCACAATTCAGTGAGCCAGAATTCTTAAGATGAACTCATAAGGAGGATTTAAATAACGGGCAAAATTCATGCCGTAGTAAGTGAAAGAGAAAGAACTTTTTCTTCCTTGTTACTATTATTTTATTTTACCTTTTTCTGACTTTTTTTGAGACAGGATCTCGTTATGCAGTTTAGGTTGGCCTTGCACTTATGTTGTCGCCCAGGCTGGCCTCGCACTCACTATGAATGCCATTCTTAGATCTCTTGCGCTTTTGTAATTGCCTATTCTACATTTTCCAACAAGCCCGTTTTCATGGAAGCCTTCAAAACATGCACTGCAGAGGGTTAGGCTGGGCTGCGTACTGTCTTGGCCCCATGACCATGGCCCTCTCTGAAAGACTTGTGTGTAATGGAACCTGCGTGGGACAAATTCTTACTGGGATCCCAGGCACTGTGTCTTGCTTTTAATAGATTTGTTCCTGCTCAGATTATTTGGAATGGCTGGACTACTGCCTTAGTTATTAATACAGCTCATGTTGTTGCTGTTGTTGTTATGGATGTAGTTCTGCTAACATTTCTGTTTGTTTCCATAAAAAGTCAGCCACTGTAAACATAACTAAAGGGCAGATGGCAATGTGGACAGGGTGTTTAGATTTTAAAGTGGCGGATTTAGTGGCAAACACAATAGAACCACTGTTAGCCCTCAAGGATTTACTGGTCTAGAAATGAGATATGAGTTGCGGTAGGTATTTTTCTTCCATGCTGGAAATCAGCTCAGGGTCTTGCACCTGCTAGAGCAGAAGTACTAACAGCTGCACCCTACCCGTGTAAGTCTGTGGTAAACGATGCAAAACACAGTTACTCGGGTAGAGCAAAAGCATGTAACCATGGTAATGAACCAGCTTGGTAGAGGTTCACGTGAAGAAGTGAGAGATAACCCGAAACTGGGAAGAAGCTGGACTACAGAAGTTATGGAAGATGAGCAAACTGCGCAAGAAAGGACGACAGATGTGTAGGCCTGGAGGAGGAAGGAGCTCGCGCTCGCAGGCCCAGCAAGCGCTGCCAAAATACAGCTCCTCATAGCCTCAGAGCCGTGTTCTCCAAATTGTCTTCTTTAAATATTAATTGTTTTAATAAAGATTATGCCAGTGCCTTAATATTTAATCTCCATGAAGATGAGATGCTTTTATTAATTTCTGGAAATGTTTCACAATTTTACTCTTTCTATGATGTTAAATGTTAGAGAAAGTTCTTTTTTTCAACACGTCCTTCAGAAACTCTGAACTCTTCCCCACGCTTGGCAACAGAAACAGGGCTTTCACATTAAATAAACAAACCTGGAATTTAAGAGGCTCCATTATGTTAATTGCCACCTTGAAATGGTGATTTACTGTCATTTCCCTTATTGACAGTGACTGCAGTCACACCAGCGGTATAATCGTCATAAAGAATAGTGAAGCTTTTCTTTTAAACACAAGAATGATGCTTCTGATTTAATAACATTTCTTCTAAAAGAGAATTGGATATTTATTCAAGAAAATAAGAAGTTTTTATGTTACCCTGGGTTTTGGTAGAACATTAGAGAAATCCCCAAATCTCTAAATCTTCATTTACCATTTAACAGAAAGGTTGTTGGGATAAAATTGACTATCTAAGCGAATGGTTCCTTACCACAGATGTAACGGTTCTGTAAACCTCCCATTTTGAGTATGGTGCTGTAAAATCATTGGTCTAACGTGGGTGGTTTTTACTTAAATCACAGCCTATTCAGGAAATGGTGAGCAGGTTAGCTACGTACAGGCAAGTCAGTCAAATTCAGATCGAACGGGAAGCCACAACTCGTAGCGTCTCAAAAGCCCTGTTCCAGGGAGGCTACTTCATTTATTATCATTTTCCATTATCTGTTTTTGCTGGTGGAAGATGGATAGAGCTCTGAGATTCTCAAAATTGTCTTATTTGATTGTACATAAAAAGATGGAATGCTACAGAGGTTCTCCCAAGGGCTAGGGAGGCCTGCGCGGTTGGAGATCATCCGCGTGGATTTCCAGATGTGCTTCCCTTGCGGCTGACTTTAGGGATTACAGTAACGTGTAATTCTACTCTACGTCTACGCTCTTAAACTCATTTGATATAGAAGTGGCCTCATATTGATGGTGTCACCCTTACTAAAGTTCAGAACTTCAGAGTATTACTGAGTCACTTTAGCGGCTCCTCACTGTCCTCAGGATTTAGTAAATCCACACTGCGGATCTAGCAGGAATGAAAAGCAGACCGCTTACGACAGCTTCTCTGTATCCCAAATGGGTCCCATTATGCATGTCTGTTCTGAAATGTGACAGCATCTGGTTCATAGTTCTGCTGTCTGTTATTCAAGACCCCACCCCAGGGTCCCTGGCACACACAGACCACGTTGATTCTCCCATCACACCCAAGAGCTGTCTGTCTCCTTAGCCTCTTCAGCCTCATGTTTAGGAGCCCCTGTCAGATTGGGCTTTATGTGAGAGTCAAGGGCATGAATCTCAGGAACCTCTCGGGGAACAGCTAGGGGAGAATTTCAAGCTGGCTGGTTTTGCAGTTCACGCTGAGGATTGGCGCATCATTCCTCTATAGGAGCTTGTGGGCATGGCTGAGCGCCTGCCGTGCATGCCTGCGTGCGTGCCTGCGTGCGTGCGTCATGGAGGCGTGGCCTTGGGGTCCATGTGTGGTCACTTAGCCCTTGCCATCTCTCACTCTTCCCTGACTGCTGACAGCTAGGTGGCTTTGCTGCACCACCATTTTCCTTCGTGATGCCTCTGCCTTGCTGCCAGCAGAGTATGGGCTGAAACTTGAGCAGATTAAACCACTTCTCATTTAAATTTCAGGCCCTGCCCTCAGGCTTGCTGAGCATGCGATGGCGTCTGGGAGCAGTGGCACAAGCTTGTAATCATAGCACTAGGGAGGCAGAAATCAGGAGGATCACTACGAGCCTTGGCTGCGTAGCGAGACCCTGCACACACACAAACACACACACACACACACACACACACACACCTTAAGTTTCAGGTGCTGGGTTTTGCACACTACCAAGAAGACAATGCAACCTCACTGGGAATGAGGTCACCATGCTTGTATTTTTGTATCAGAGAACTAAGCACGTGCCGGACCATCGGGGAATGGACCGGAACATGGGCTGCACTGCCCCGGGGTGCATGGACCTGGGCCACGCTGCCTGGCTCCTGACCTCACTTATTCTAGTCAGCAGCCTTCAGGATCTTGAACCACTCTTCGGGGCTCAGTTTCCTCCGCTAACCACTGTGAAGGTATAATCCTGCAGTGGAAATACTGAGCACTAAACCTGGAAAAGTGGACGGGAATTCAGAACGTGCACTGACGTTCCCTCTTGCTCTGCTCTTCGATATATTTAAAGATGTAAAGGAAGCTTAAACCCCATTAATGAAAGCTCATGGTGGTCTAGTGTAGCTTCTATGAAAGTGTTGAAGTGACTTTCTTAGTGACAGGGAACACATATACCATAAAGCCAGTATCATTTTGCCTTGCTATTTACTGAGCAATTGCTAACGTATAAAGGACCAAGATTCTAACATTAATGTGAAAAATTATTTTGAGGGACATTTACTTGATAAATTAGCTGATTCGCAACTTCTTTGTTTTTTTGGGGGGTTTGTTGTTCCAAGACAGGATCCTGCTATGTAGTTCAGTCTGGCCTTGAACTCACTGTGTAGTCCAGGCTAGCCTTGAACTCAAAACATACCATTGCCTCAGCCTTCTGAGTGCTTGAATTTTAGGTCTGTGCCTCCAAGCCCAGCTTCCACCTTCTTTGCAAGTTCCCATCAGAGGTGCTGATAGGAAAGAACATAAAGTAAGACTTTGTTTCCTTGTTTGTTCTTTGCTTGTGAGGACAGAGATATGACATCAGTGGCGTCGTAGGCATGCCAGAGAGCATAGCCCCAAGCACCAACTGTCTGCTGTACCATTCCATACATTCTTGGGAATAGGTTACCGTAGGGAATCAGACGTTAGAGTCATTTGGTTGGCAGCGGTAGAATGCTGTCTCTTCTTAGTTTGACATTTCCCCGGTTTGTCTTTTCATGTCCTTTCAGGGTCTCACTGGAAGTGGACTATGAAAGCACAGTTGGTTGTGCGACATGCTACCATGGCCAGCTGAGGTTTTCTCTAAGAGGGGAAAGTCCCTCCCAGTGTTCCACCCCAGGGTTCCCTGCAGTTTTCCCCATCAAGCCCGTCTTCCCTTCTCTCCTGGCTCTGCTACATTTTGCAATGGCCGAAGCTGAACTAATCTATGAAGTTCAAGATAGAGCTGTGCCTTGAACCGTGGCCTATTTTAATTTCCACTTTTTCCTGCCTAATTTTTTCTCTGGAAAATCATTCTATTTGGCTTTTAATAGGGATCGTTCTGTGAACAATATTTCATAACCAGTTACAGATTTCAAAGCTTTGCATTTCTATGATAATTTATAATCCGAGTGCTTTATGCTTTTACATCCATTATAAATGCGGCTGCCTGCTCCCTCCAAGGGGAAATTGCTTCCCTATTCCCATATTACAGGTGAAGAGGGTGAGGCAAAGGCCTGAGTTAATGAGAATACGGAGTCTGTTTCATGGAGATAGAACTATCACCTGATGCAGGGAAGAAATTCACTCTAAGGAGCTTGCACCAAAATTGGAATTTGGTATTTAGCACAAAGGTGTGCCTCTTTGGAAGAGAAAAGAGCCAAGGAAGGGGAGCGCACTGATTAACACCCCTTGCTTCCTTCCATTCTGCGTTTCTGCAGGACTAGTGAGAGAGTCATTCCTGGAGAAATGTTGTGAGGCTAGGTGGCCAAAACATTCTGCAGCAAGCCCATGAGTTCTTAACTAACAGTAAGGTCAAAATATGGGTTCATACATTGGGATCTATCCTTTTTTTACAGGTGGCAATCTCAATCTTTTTTTACAAGTTTAGTTATTGCCATCTTGAAGTTCATGCATCATTTTATGGGGCTTTCCCAGTACCTCTTAATGTTATTTTAAGCCATTTTTTTTATCTCTTTCTCTAGCTGTGAGCTTCTTGAGGAGAGGGAGCTTACACTATTCAGTCTCTACTGCCTACATAGTTGGCACTGTGCTAGTACATTTTACGTGCTTAGTGAATAAGCACGTAAATTGAATGAAGTAGATACAAGATTATCTACATCAAAGCATATCTCATATAGCTTTTGAATTTGTAACATTTGTTTTGTGCAGATCATTATAAGTGACTGGAAAATATCTGCCTAAATCGATGGACAAAATCAGCTTAAATGTTGTCATTATGAGTTCAGAGCTCAGTCAGAAGACACCAGGATCCCTTACGGAAACAGCTGGCACATGATTTCTAGAATAGCAATCTATTTCCAGAGGAAGGAGCTTCTCTATTTCATAGGAGTGTACAGTGAAATCCCAGTGACTGAATGCACCAAATGAAGGTTTCACATGAGTTCAAGCGTGGCCTTGAAGGTCCATAGTTACACTTGTTCATTTTCCCTGGTAGGTTTCTTCTTGAAAGGAGTTCCCGATTACCTGCTGTGTTAGCTTTCTAAACTTAGTGATGCAAAGAACAACCATGTGTTACTTAGTAGATAGGGAGGCCAGAAGCATGAAGTGGCCTGTATTAGGTTAAAATCAAGGTTTTTTTTTTTTTTTTTGTCTTTTTGAGACAGGGTCTTGCTATGCAGTTGAGGCTGGTCCTGAGCTCACTTTTGTAGCCCAGGCTGGTCTCGAACTCGCACCAGTCCTCCTGCCTCAGCCTCCCGAGTGCTGGGATTACAGGCGTGCGCCACCACGCCCGGCTAAAATCAAGGTTTTAAGAAGGTTGGTTTCCTTTAGGGGACATCTGGGACATTATCTGCCCCCCTTCACTCTTTGGAAGCTTGGCTCTCTGGCCCCACCCTATCCTCAAAGCCAGCCAGAGCTGTCAGTGACGTCACCTGCCACTGTTTCCTTCTGTTCGACCGCTTTTTCTTCTTTTAAGGACGCTGTTATGGTTTTAATCTAAAATTTCCTCCACATTCTCATGAATGCTGAAAGTGACCAGCTCGTCCCATTGCTGCTGAGGTCATCAATGGGCGCAGCGCACCAGCTCCATGTGCTCTAGGGAGGTGTGGTTTAGTGAGAGTAGGCAGGGTCATGAGTTCATGACCTGAAAGGGTGGATTTTTGTCCCCACCTCTTTCTCGTTCTTCCAGGCTGTGGTAGGTTGAGCACCTTTTCCTTTGCCATGTCCCTTTGCCCTCTGCTTTCTGCCCTGGAGCCAGCGGAAACTGGCAGTCAAAAGGAACTTCTCCTTTATGCTGTATGAGGTATGGTTTCTCAGCACCAGGAGAGTGACTAAGACAGTCACTTAAGGTAACATTGCGACCATCACTGTTGGACCCTTATGTCTGTATTTGATCCAAGCTGCACAGCCCTGGTTAATCTAGCGACTTCAGAGTCATTGATTGGCTACCTTCATGCTCAGTCAGGCTCATTGCCATATAAAGTAGAATACTCAAAGGTCTGGGCATTAGGATATGCACATCCATTAGTAGCCTTTGTTTTAATACTATATCTATCAGGGACATCATTACATACCATGTGGGATATAAAGGCAAAAAATATATAATTCTAGTCAAGGAGGTTTATTGTCTAATGAGAAAACAACATCAGATAATCTTTAAAATATCTGATTGCAAATTCAATGTCTCAGAATCTTCATAACCAGGCTAGCCAAATAGCTCAGTGGAGTAAAGCACCTGCCAGAAGGCTCAGGAGGGGGAGGTTCCATCCCTGGGCCTGCCATGCCAGCCCCAACCCTGGGGTATACTAAGATTCTCAAGCGAGACTGGGCATGGGGGTTCACGCCTGTAATCTCAGCACTTGGGAGGCTGAAAACAAGTGGATCAGTAAAAACAGTGCAGCACTGGAGTCTGATCTAGTAGTGAGACCCTGGGCGTTCTGTAGACCTTTCCCTAAAAAAAGGAAAAAAAAATGCATCTCCATAACCATTTGTTTATGAAATGTCCATTCTCTTGGTCTGAGTACAACATTCTCATAATATGTTTCCTAGCCATAATGTTTTAGGATTGTAATTATTATTTTTTTTAATTTTATTTATTTATTTTTTCTTGTTTCAGAGCCTTTGTTTGTTTATTCACTCATTTCTATGGCCGGCTCAGCCCACCCTGAGAGCAGGGCTGGCGCAGCATGTGGTGCCGGGGATTGAACCGCAGTCCCTGAAGCTGCCCAAGCTTTCCCAAGCAGGCGCTTTAGACCACAGAGCCATCCCGCTAATTATTAAGCACTTAATATGTGTCAAAATGTATAATCAGTACACTAGGACAGCTGTGAATAAGATAGCACTTTTTAAATATATAAATGAATATATAATGTAAATGAATTAGGAGATAAAATATTCACCTAAAATATTCACCTAAAATGGGTAATAATTTAATCTGAGAATGAAAAGTAAAATTGCAAATTATCTTAAAGCTATATTTTACATCCTCAATATAAATGCTGTGAGATCTTATATATGAGAATATCATGCTAAATACTTTAAAATTTAGATGTATTTTCAAGAAGTTAAGGCAACAGAGTGTTAATGGCAGAGAAGCTTTTGAAAATTTACTTTCTTTACCCACTTAGGCTTCAAGGACATGTTTGAAGATCTATGACTGAAATCCATAGTTTGCATTTAAATTTGAAGGTTATTTATTAAGTGGCATTTTCAGTGAGATACAAAATCTACCTCCTGGTTAGTGATTGCGTGAAGTCATTTTTAGCACATGTGAGAGAGCAGTGAATCAGAATATTTATGGTTTAGCACTTTTTAAAATGTCCTTCAAGTATGTGTGCATGTAATAGCTTCACAGAATATCAAGCCCAGCTTTTACAGGACACAGGCTGAATAGCACGCTGAATGGATAAGTGACTTCGTACCTGCATCTTCACTATAGGTGACATTGTCAAAAAAAAAATTACATCAAAAATGAGTGTTTAGGAGTAAGCCCTAGGTCTTATTTCTTTAATTTTTACCAAGTTGACCATTAGTAGACCTTTAAGTATTTGAAATGAATTAGTCAATTAATGATATCTGAAATAGGAAAATAGTCAATAATTAAAAGTTAGTTAAACCTTTTTTTTTGGGGGGTGGGTGTTATGGCCAGCTCGGCCTGCCCTGGGCTTGGAGCTGGTGCGACATGTAGTGCCTGAGGTTGGAAGCTTTCCTAAGGAGGCACATTAGACCGTCTTGCTGGACCCATTTTTTCACTTTTTAAATTGAGGTTTTCTAGAATTAACTGACATTGTGTTTTTAGGTCCTTGGAGTCATATGATAAACATGGGTGTATCTTAAAATTATATTTCAATATTTGAGAGGAGTAAAGTTAAATGTTTTATTTTTTATTTTATTTTATTTTGTTGAGGGTATCCCTACACAGCTCAAATTCTTAGTGATCCTCCTGTCTCAGCCTCCCCAGAGTTTGGATTACAGGTGTGTACCACCACACCCTGTCTCGGTGGCCAGCAAGGCTTGCCCAGGGTTCCAGGGCTGTCACAGCATGAGTGATGGGGATTGAACTTGGGTCCTTGAACTTTCTAGGCAAGCACATAGACTGCCAAGATTCTGCCCAAAGTATTTTATCTTGTAAGTTTTTATTAAACTTTAATTAAGACTAAAATACTTCATATTACAACACAAATAAATATATTATAATCTTATCCATGTAGCATTTTTATATTATTTTCATCTTGATTTTATCAAGTTTTTCTATATTTATTACGTTGTATAATAAAATCAAATAAGCCTACAAGATTTTATTTAAAAAATGTCCAAACACCTTCAGCATCTTTCCTTCCTCTTCACTTCATTTTAGTCTTTCACATTAGTATTTAGTTTTGTATCCCCAATACACTGTGATGTGTTTATCCTGATGATTTTATTTTTTGGCTCAGCCTACGCTGAGGGTTTGGCCTAGCTTAGCCTGTGGTACCAAGAATCAAACCACGGATCCCTGCACCTGCCTAAGTTTTTCTGGGCAGGAGCTATAGACTGCTGAGCTACCTTGTCAGCCACTTTGATGAATTTGACCCGTGGAAGAAGAGAATTTGACTGTCCTATTGTACATGTGCTGTATGCATCCTCTCTCTCTGGGACTATAGTATTACTGTGAACTTCACGAAGTCAGTATGACATATATTAGTGCTTGGCATCTATTTAAATGTCATCTGAAGCTGTACCATGGAGTAAATTCACCACGTGATTCCTATCCTGCCCACCTGTTATTGTCCATATATAACAATTTCATGTTATAATTTGTTAGGTTTTGTCAACCTTGACCACTGCTCAGCCCCCAAAGCTTCTCTTGCCAAGCTGTGGCCACACTGTTCAGATAGTTGCGGTGTCCTACCATTTCCACCTTCTGCTGAGGCCCTTCCCAGAGCTTGGTGTCGGCTGTTTCCTGTGTTCTTCAGATGAAGTGCTCTCGAGGTCATTGCTGAGGGCACTGGTGAGGGTGCTGCATGGCGTGAGCGGGAGGTGGGATCTGGGGATCTGTCTGCTGCTTTTCCATTATCTTTGGTTGGAGGGGTCGCTTTGTTGAGACAGAATATGATCACTGCAAGAGTCACCCACACATTGTATGCAACTCAATAATTGTCACTTTGATGGTGGGTGGTTTTCTGAGACAGGGTCTTGTTTTGAAGGGCAAGGTGGAACTGAACTCACTTTGTAATTCAAGCTTGCTTCCAACTTATGGTGAACCTTCTACCTCAGCCTCTTGAGTGCTGGGATTAGAGGTGTGTACTGTTAGGCCTAAAAACGTACCACTTTGAAAGAAATACATTAGTTTTGAGTCTATTGATAGAGTTGTGCTCTCACCAGCAGTGTTAATTTTAGGCCATATTATCGTCCCCAAAAGGAATCCCTACTCATAAGCAATCATTGAATTTCTCCTCAGACCCCTCTTTCCAATGCTAGGCCCCTCCAATCTGCTTTCTGTCTCTCTATATTGGCTTGCTCTATATATTTGAAGTGAATAAACTTGTATAGTACAAAAAGTCTTTAAGACTGGTTTCTTTCATCAACGCAATGTTTTTAAGGGTCAACCACATTGAAGAAGTTGAAGTACTTTATTTTTTATTGCTAATGTTATTTCACTGTGTGGATAAAATGCATCTTGTTTGTCCTTTCATGGTCATTTGAGGTATTTCCCCATTAGGGTCTTATATACAACCCTGACGTGAACATTCCCATGCGATTATTTTGAGTCATGCTTTCACTTCACTCTAGCGTTAGGAGCAAAATTGCTAGGACACATAGTCACGTTCTGAAAAAGCATCAGAGTGTTTTGAGAAGAAGTACCATTTAGCAGCATATGAGAGTTCAAATTTCTCCCCAACATTGCAAACTCCCATCGACTATGTCAGTTTAGCAGTTCTCATGGGTGTAAGCCCGACCACACGGGGGTCTGATGTGCATTATTCTGATGACTGGTGGGTGTCATGCATTTTTTCATTGGCTTCTGGACATGTGTGCATCTTGTCTTTTGGATGCCTGTTTAACCACTTTACCCCTTTTTAAAGAAACAGGCTATCTATTATTAAATGTTAAAAGTTGTTTACATGTCAAGATATAGGTCCTTTCTGAGACACAATTTGTACATATGTTTTTCCATTTTGAAAATAACCTGTCATGTGTGTGTGGGATAGGGGTACTGTGCATTGCACTCAGGGCCCTCATGGAATTTTATTTTGAGAGGGGGAGTCTTGTGATGTCAATATGTTGTCGAGGGTGGACTGAAATGTGTGTTCTCCAATCTCAAAGCTACATTGTGCTGGTAGGGAGGTAGACAGATAGATAGATAGATAGATAGATAGATAGATAGATAGATAGATAGATAAACAGAGAGAGACAGACAGACAGACAGACAGAAGGACAGACGGATGGATGGATGGACAGATAGATACATAGATACATACATACACACATACATATAGATCAATATATTCACATATCTATATAAACATATCTATGTACATAGGTATGGATATCTATTTGCATCTATTCACCTATATCTATATGTATAACTTTCTTTTTTTTTTTTTTTTTTTGTACTGTTGCTTAAACTTGGGACCCTGCAGTTGCCAGGCAGGTGTTTATGTTGCTGAGCTATTACCTTGGCCCTTTTTTTCTGTTTTTGTCACAGCTGTTGCTTATGATTTTTGTGTTACACTTAGTGCCATTTAATTCACATCCTTCTTTTTATTGCAAATGTACCTGTGTTTTAAGTTTCCAAATTCCTATAGGTATTGGATCCACTTTGCATGAATTTTGGTGCTCAGTCTGGAAACCTGGCTGCATTCTTCTCGTGTGTGTATGGATATGTATGCGCTGAGAACCATTACACTTTTTTATTTATTTAACAGTCTATCAAATCTCAAGTGCACTTCCTGTTTTACATGATATCTCCCTCTTATGTGTTGACCACTCCCGAGCCTGCCACTTGCACCACCACTGTATGCTTCACCGGAAGCATTTGGAAAGGATTAGTGTGGAGGAGACAAGATTTTGTAGACTCTCTCCAAAAGCAAGGCTTTGGCAGACAGAGTTTTCACTGAAATAAGCCACGAGGCATGCGGGGCAGCCACCAGGGTAAGCGAGAAGGGATCCCAAGGCCATTGTCAGCAGTGTCGTGGTGTCACCTCCACAAATGTGAGAATTAGTTGTTGCAAACAGTAGAAATCTTATTCTTTTCATGTACAAAGCACAAATATGCATGCAACATACAAAAATATATGCAGGATATCTGTGGAATGAAAGCGCTAAGGGGCGACTTAGGTGAAAAAACTAATGTAAAAGAGGCAGTGGTGATGAAGACAAAAAAATTGAAGCCGCTTGTGGTGGTGCACACCTGTTATCTCAGCACCTGGGAGGCTGAGGCAGGAGGATTGAGGTGAGTTGAAGACCAGCCAGGCTACAAAATTGAGCTCAAGTCAACCGGAGCTGCCTAGTGAGACCCTGTATCAAAAAGATTGAAAAAGGAAGAAGAAGAAGAAGAAGAAGAAGAAGAAGAAGAAGAAGAAGAAGAAGAAGAAGAAGAAGAAGAAGAAGAAGAAGAAGAAGAAGAAGAAGAAGAAGAAGAAGAAGAAGAAGAAGAAGAAGAAGAAGAAGAAGAAGAAGAAGAAGAAGAAGAAGAAGAAGAAGAAGAAGAAGAAGAAGAAGAAGAAGAAGAAGA
>PVJA010035152.1:6124-22126 GCA_004027025.1 Myocastor coypus
TCTTTTTCATCCTACTTCATGGTTTAGTGGAAGTGTAGTAGTGATTTGTGTATACTGTTTTTGTGTTATTTGTATATCCTGCCTAGCCTGGCAAGGAGGACAGGCCCAACAACAAGCTATAGACCAAAAATCTGCAGTTCTCACCCTAATGCTTCAAAAACTTTCAGCATAGATAAAAGCAGGGAATTATAATGACATAGACATAAGATTGAAGACCAGTTGGTGTCCCTAGAAGTGGTGAATTATGGACAGAGCCCAGAGAGGCCTGCCTTCTGTTGTTCAGGAGTCCCGGAAAGTGGGAGCTTGGAGTTGCAGGTGGTGGCTTCTCCTGCAGGTGCGCTGTCCTTGAATTAGGGACAGAGCCCAGTGAAGGCTGCTTTTGTTGCTTGGGAGTCCCAGAAATCTGGGGCTCAAGGTTGCGGATGACAGCTCATCCTGTGGGTGTCCTGTTCTTTGTTTAATCTCCACATGACACCAATGGTTGCCTCTCCCCTGCTTGAAGTATTATTAGTTAGCATTTGTGTGAGCTCAGTGTCTGGAATATGCTGTGTCTATCAAAGTAATGATGTATATTCCTTAGCCATTTTTTTTAATGCTGAATAAAAAAGAAGAGTTTTCTGAGGCTCTGAGCTCACTTTGAGAGAGACAAATCTTAGTGACTCCTCTGAAGCTACATTCATTGGGTCTTCTCATCGTTTCTTTCAGCACCAACACACAACATACAACACTTGTTCTCACAATATTTTCTTGGTAATTTCTGGATTGATGCATTGATGTTTTGTTCCTTCTTTTTATAAATGAAACACTTTTATCAGTGTTTCTAAATGTAAACTCTACTTGGTTTGAAATCAAGGGGTTGGAACGTTGACTTTAATTTTAGCATTGTTGATTGAGTGTGTTTTCAGTCAACTTGATGAGTTTGATTCCGAATGCTTTGACTTGCTCAGTTGCGAGGACCAATACTCAAGGCAGATTTTATTCTTGAACAGTTTTCCAGTAGCTTTGGTGCAATGTGTTGGCTTGAGGTCTGATTATTCTTGTATTTCTGTTTTTCTTTCTTTCTTCCTTTCTTTCTTTCTTTTCAAAAATACTTAAGCTTTCCAATGTTAAAATTGCACAGATTTGTGTGGAACAAAGCCTACAAAAATGAAATTTGTAGATTAAATAGTAATATCCTAGTGTGGCAGAGGAGGGAAAATTTTGGTGTCATAATTTCTCCCTTTGTTGGTGTTAGAATAAATCATATGAATTGTGTTTCTGCACCACAACTTAAGCTTCAATAAAAGTTTACTTAATTAAAAAAGAATACTCAAAAAAATAGTGCCACGAAAGAAGGTAAAAATGTTAACTTAATGATAATTTATAATCAATAATAACAGAGATTAGTTCTGGCTTAGAAAAAGCTTTTTCTGAACCCATTTGAAAATTAGAAGTAATTGCTTGACAAAGCATGTTGAAGGAACATTTAAATCACAGAGCAACTGTGTAAAGAAGTGGGTATAATAAAGAAAAAAATACAACTGAGGGACTACTGACAACACACAAAGTACAAATAACATACAGATGGATAAAAGTTCATTGAGAATAGAAGAAAAAGTCCTTGAAGAAGAGAACCGGTGCAAATTAAAAACACAGACGCTGAATTCAGAACAAAAGTCACAGCTACTTATGTCATTTCTAGCTAAGACGCATTTTTAAGTCTAAGTTTAAAAATAATAAACAACTTTACAAACCAAAATGAGACTCTCAACTGCAGCAGTTACCAAAAACAAACATCAAGTCAATTAGAATTTTTCACTTATCATAGTAAAGATAAAAGAGCATCCATAAACCCTGACACAGAGAAAAATAAACCATAAGACTTGGAGATCGAAGAACCAGAAAAGAAAACTAGTGAGATTTTATTTTTGCAGTACTTACAAAACTAGATCAAAATGTTTAAGGAGAACAAATAATGAGTAATCAAATTACTGAAATAGTTTTCTTAAAACAGAATGCTGTATTTGATGAATGAATAAAATAAATTGAAGATTAAAATTAGCAAACTACTCCAACAAGAAATGAGAATGAAGTCAAAGAGGAAAAAGAACAAAGCATTACAAAGGTCTGATGCTGAAGATGGAAGGAAAAGGTGTGGAAACTGAGTCACACCTGGTGCCCCAGGGCCAATCAATGAGTTACCACACTGCCTTTCAAAAGATGGACAAATGGAAGAAATCAGAAATATTGTGATATGTAGAATGAAACATGTAATGGGAAGTACATGTATTTATTTTTAATACATAACAAATATATGAATACATACTTGATCAAATGTACATAAATATGCAATTAATCATAAACACACAATTTCCCATTTGCCACACAACCACATATCTATGAAGTGCAATTGAAGTATAGGGTAAATGATTAGAAACAAAAATTTGCTATAGTAAGGACACATTGCCAATTCTCCCTCTCATAATTCTCCGTCTTTCTTCAAACACATGGCCTAACATCCTTGTCATTCACTGAAGCAGTTCCAGAAGTCCTCTTTTTTGAATATCTTTATGAGACGTAGTCAAAAACACAGAGAATGCTGCTGCAAGTGCCATCCAGAGGAAAGCAGCTTGTAAAAACCACAACAGTGTATCCTCATCCATCTTTGCATGGAATCAGGTCCCATGCAACTCTGGCTCTTTTCTAAAGTCAAAATGATTGAAGATAAACATCCTGTGTTCATTCAGGAGACCAAGACAGTGCAGCTTTAAGGTAATCTTGCCAACTAATTCCCAGAACTGCTTCAGAAAATGGTGAGCATGACAACATCATGTGTTCAAAGTGAGCTGAAATATTCAGAGGTGGATTAATGGTAATACATCTTATACTGCAATAATTTTTGACTTGAATATTCACCATATTTACTCCTTGTATTTAAGAGCTGTTGTCAAAGTACTTATTATAAATAAATAACTTTGAGTTATGATATTGAAGCCACCATAGCAACCTTATTCCCTGATCCCCTTTAAATGTTTATTACTTAGACTGAACGATGAATCTCACTCTGTGTTGGTTTGAAATCAATTCAAAACGATAGTCATTATGTTTATCTATATTTCTGTTTTCTACAGTGATGTACATTTTTCTTTTTAAGAAGTTCTCAATGTTAATTAAATGTGCTATTTCCACCGAATAAAGGTTTTAGTCATAAAGTCTTTGCCTATACCAATGTCTTCAGGATTTTTATCTATTCTATATTTACGTATTTATTTATTTTATATCTTTAGTACAGGGTCTCACTACACAGCTCAGACTCGTAATAATCCTCCTGTTGTCAGCCTTCCCAGTGCTGGGCCTACAGGATGTAATACCACACCCAGTCTCAGGCAGGGCCAAGGCAGCATGTGGTGCCCTGGATCAAATCCTGGTCCCTGCACTTGCCTCAGCAGGCAATTAGTCCACTGAGCTATCTTGCAAGCCAGAGTTTTACCTATTCTGTCTTCCAGCAGATTAATGTTTCTGCTCTTTGATCCATTTCAAATTAAGTTTAGTGCATGGTGAAAGATATGGGTCTGATTTTAATCTTTGTCATGTGCAGTCTTTTTTTCAGAATCATTTATTAAAGAGGCTGTTTTCTTCCAATGTCTGTGTTTGGCACCTTTGTCAAAAATAGAATGGCTGACTATGTCTAGACTTGTTTCTGCATCTTCTAGTCTGCTCCATTGATCTTAGGGTCTTTTCTTTTTATCAGTACCATGCTGTTTTTATCATAGTAGCTTTATAGTATAATCTCAACTCAGCAATTGTGATGCCCCTACCTTGCCTTTGTTGCCCAGAATTGTCTTTGGTAGTTCATTTTGGGTTCCAAATGAATTTTAGGATTATTTTCTTTAATTCTATCAGATATGCTGTTGCAATTTTTATTGGAATTGCACTAAATCTGCATAATAGTTTTAGAAACATGGCCATTTTCACTATATTGGTTCTTCCTATCCAAAAGTAAAGGATATCTTTTCATTCTGTGATGTACTCTTTAATCTTCTTTCTCAGAGTGCTGTAGTTTTCACAGCAGAAGTCTTTTGCATTCTTTGTTAGATTGATTCCTAAGTATTTCATTTTTGTGTGCTATTATGACAGATGTTTCCTTAATTTACCTCAGTGGGTTTTTTGTGTACAGGAAGGCTATTTATTTTTGAGTGTTAACTGTATCCAGATGTATTACTGAATTTTCTTATGGAATCTGACAGTCATTTAGTCAGATTTATCATCTTTCACAGATAATGATAATTTAACTCCTTCCTTTCCTATTATTATTATTATTATTATTATTATTATTATTATTATTATTATTATGCTTTTTGTCTAATTGATCTGGATAGCTTCCAAGACTGTTGAATAAAAGTAGAGACATTGGATATCCTGTCTTGTTCCTGATTTTAAAGTGAAAGCTTTTCAGTTTTGCCCTTTTAGTATAATACTGACTGTTGGTTTGTTATAAACAGAGGATTCTTTTCTTCAAAGATAACATTTCTACTAAATAAGTTTAAATATATATTGGGTAGGTAATTATATCATACACCAATCAGAATGATTCAATACATTATAATAGACATATGTAGTATGATAGAATTTCCTGTACCTACTAACTAGAATATCACCAAGCTAATCGTGTAGTTAAGTGGTGGAGTTTTCACCTATACATAAGATCTTGAGTTTAATTCCCAGTATGATAAATAGAAAAAATTATATATATTTATGTATCAAACTAGAAATCTCACTCATACATATAACTGAAAAATTTCCAGTACAGAATTTATCATTGATGTCATTTTTAGAAAAATTAAAGTGTATAGGAAAATCATGTAAGTAGATCAATCTTTGTAATTGACTATTGGACAATAAATAGGCTTGAAAACATTTTCTTTCAAGAATATTTTCTTGAATGAAAATACTAGTATTTGTTCTACTCCATTTTATTGTACTTTATTTCCGTGATATTCATAATACTATATAAGATATTCTTGGCTGACCTTCTCTAATTTTCTTTGAAGAATTGCTTCATTTCATTTCCTTTCCCCCTAGAGATACTGCTATTGGTATTATTTAATAGTATTTATTGCTTCATAAATTATACCCAAAATGCAGGTCTCACACAGAATCAGGGATAAGGAAGTTATTAGGCACAAGGAAGAGATTTGTGTGTCTAAATCATCCCTCACTCCCTCGTCCCTGTTTTTCTCATAATGTCTCAATGATCTGTTCAACCAAAGCCATTGATATTCACAATCCCTGAGTTCCAACACACATCAGTTCAGTTGGGCAGTCCCCTTCATTCCTTTATTGCATCTTATTTTATTAAGCAGCTTTTTCAATTGCCCGTTCCAATTTTCAACTTTTCCATTATTTTGTAGGTGATAAGGTATGATACTTCTCAGAAATTGTTCCACTGCACTTACACTAAATTGAGTTTCCTGATCATACGCCACAAAACAAGTTGCCAGTTTGGGTGTTTTCTGTTCTTCCCCTAATAAAATCTTTTTTCCTTTAGTTTGTGGATATAGTAAATACAAATATAAACTGATAGTCTAAACTTGTCAAGCCTCTTTATCTTCTTTCTTCCTTTCTTTTACTTTCTTTCTTTTTTCTTTCTTTTTTTTTTTTTTTTTTTTTTTTTTTTTTTTTTTTTTTTTTTTTTTTTTTTTTTTTTTTTTTTTTTTTTTTTTTTTTTTTTTTTTTTTTTTTTTTTTTTTTTTTTTTTTTTTTTTTTTTTTTTTTTTTTTTTTTTTTTTTTTTGGTACAGGGTCCTACTACACATCTCAGACTTGTGATCCTCCTGTTTCAGCTTCTCTAATGCTAGGATTACAGGTATGCACCATGCTCAATTTCAGTGGCTGTCACGGTGGACCTGGGGTTTTGGGGGCAGCATGGCATGCAGTGCCAGGGATCCAACCAAGGTCTTTATGCTTGCAGGGCAGGTGCTTAGACTGCTGAGTTATCTCCCTAACCCTGAAGTGCTTTTATAAGGTAGCCTGGTACGACCATTCTTCAATCAGTGCTTCTTTTGCTCTCTAATATTCCTGCTAATAAAAGGAAAAAGCAATGGTTGATAATATTGTGGATTCAGGGGGTGGAACACTGGGAGACTGATACTTTTTTTGTTGTTAATCAGTTTTTGTTCCTTCATCCTTCCTGCCCATTTTTCTCCTGTGTCAAAACAATCCCTTTAAAGGAGTCAACATGAGAACCGAGGGTTTCCAGTCGGTTCCCTATTACTGCTTTCATCAGACACAGATCAAAAGTACTTGAAGAAATCAATTGTGTCTATACTAAATATGTGAAGACTCTTTATCCTTATTCCATAAACAATGTGGTGCAACAACTACATTGCTGCATAAGATATCATCATCTGCAGATGACTAAGAATGTATAGGAGGATGTGCATAGATTGCATATGAATATGACACTATTTGGTATGAGAAAACTGAGCATCTGTGGATGTTAATACTCATGGGGATCCTGACATCAATTTTCACAATAAGGGGCAGCTATATTCACATTTTGTCCCATTTCAATGAACAAGGTCTTTTAGAATCACGTGCTCTGCCTTCGTTTCATGCTTCTAAACCTGTAAAATTCTCCACACCAGTATATCATGCTGAGATTCCTTTATTGTCTAGATTTCTAAGTTGCATTTTCTAGATAGATTGCTAATTCACTGATAGTTTACTTAATAAATAATGAGAATCCATGCCAGCTCATTATTGTTACCCTCTTACTTACCTGTTGTCAGGAGGAACACTTCCTTAATTCTGCCCATTGAGCAATGTTGTTGTTTCTTCTACCTACTTGCTAACCATGCTGGAGCAGATGCTCCCAGCTTGGTTATGAACTCTCCATCCCTGAGCAAAACTGTAGGTCATGTTGTCTTCTGGCAGCATGTCATAACTGATTGTTGGAAAGACTCATTTAGTCAGCAGGTTAGGCAATTCCTCAGGAAGACTTAACAAAAGACCCTATGGTATAGCCATCTCGTGGTCATTTTTATATTTGACATCTTTGATGACTTCTCTAGTTGCATGTTCTTGAATATATTGTTCTCAGTTAGGAAAGTATCTGAATGGATCTATAACAGTGAAATTATGTAGCCCATTCATACAATTATAGAAATACAGATATGAGACAAAAGCCTGATGTCCTGAGGGAGCAAGGAGCAATGAACAGAGCCCAAGGAGAACAGTTGTTTCACTTGCAAAGTCTGGCAAGCTGGGATTCAAGGCTGCAGACAGCAGCTTCTCCTGCTGGTGCCATTTGTTGTCTCCTCCCTTGCTTGGGATGTTAAGCTAGTATTGTATGAACTTAGAGTTAGGTAAATGTTCAAGTCAATAGAAAGACTTGTTTGTATTCACAAAAGTAGTTATGCATATTTCTTAGCCTGCTTTCAGCTCAATAAATGAGAAATGTGTCTTCGAGTGGGCTCAGTTGAAGAGAGACTGATCTCAGTGAGACCTCTGAAGCTATATTCATCGGGTCTTCTCATCATTCCTTTCAGCATCAACTCATAAAATACAATACAATGGGTTTATGAAGTTTCAAAATAACTACACTATTCAGCAACTATGTATCTATTCAGATGATAGACGATTCAACCATCTCAGTGAATAACTAGCCTCACACATGGTGTTTCTATGGTTTAGTTATAGACCGCCTCCACCAATCTCATGCTTTCAAAGGTTTTAGAAGGTGACCAGATATTGGGGATGCTGTGAATCGACAATTGAATTTCCTGTTAGGGGGTTGGAATAGGGAAGTCAATGTGTGACCTGGAAGGGTAGATCTCCCTCCTCACCTCCTTCCTTTTTCTCATGCTTCCTGGCTGCTGTAATGTGGATAGATTTTCCTCACTCAGGCATTTTCAGGGCACTATTTCTGGTTTGAAGCTGGCTGGCTGTCGACTGAGACTATGAGCCACAAAATCTTCAATCATTCAACTTGTGAATGTCAAGTATATTGTCCCACTGATGGGAAAGCGACAGGCCAGTATGTACCTTGGAGATCAGATTGTGTTTTAGTTCAAAATCCCTGTTGTCACAGATAGGTGGCAGTACAAGACTTTTCCAGGCTCTTGCCAATGTGGCTGCACATTGCAGATACTTCCAAAGTCATCTGAGTGCTCCAGTGTGACACTAATAAGTTTTACAGCATTCTGGATTTTTGAAGCTCAAATAAAATAAGTTCCTGCTCAAAACTTCTTTTAAAATTAGTATTTTTCCTGATATCTTTCTGAAGAAGGAAGAGTAAAATGTCCAGGTATAATGTGCATTCTTTATTTCTTTCTTTCTTTCTTTCTTTTTATGAACATAACATATTTATTGAGGGAAAGAAAGCTCCTACCTGAAAGAGGAACAAGAGGGTGGTCTGGAGTGGGTGTCCCCAGGAAGCTGTTTCTTCTAGTGACTTTTATAGAGGAAGACAAAGTAGCAAGACAGGTCTAAGGTTGTGGAAAAGACTTGGGAACTCAACTAGATGGGTATGAGGTGGGACAAAACTATGGACAACCAATGAGGGCACAAGGACCATTGCTCAGGAAAAATTGATTAAAGCCAATACTGAATGGTGAAAAAGTCAGGTAGCAAGTGGGCATGAATATGGAACAGGGCCTCTTCCTGTTGGGGGTTGGGTTATTGGCTCATTTAGGCTCTTTTAAGGTGATTGATTCCTATTTAGAATATCAATCCCTGATGCACATTCCTATGGAAGTGTGTGGCTACATTTGTTTCTTCTTTTATCTCGAGGCCTGGCCCACAGCAGGGGTGTCTGCCTCTTGCAAAGCTGTATAGTCACCTTGTCTTCCATCTTGTCTCCTTGAGGGCCTGACCCTGTCTGACTGCCTATAACATTTCTATCTAATTCAGCTGCCTACAACATTCCCCCCTCTAAAAAACACAATCATTCTCTCGACCTCTTATTTTGATTTTGACTCTAACTGAGACAATTTATTTTTGATTGTCCAAGAGATATCTCCAATTGTACCTGCAATAGTTGGCCAGGGAGTTTTCCAGTTTGCTATAATTGCTGTTGATCAGTTGTCTTCTAGTGGCCACAGAATGATCAAGCATACTGTTCTAATTTGGTTTCAGGTTGACACATCAGCATTAGAACATCAGCATAATGAATAACAGTAGATTTTTCCTAAAAAAATCACATATATGTATCTTCAGGTTTTAGGAATTAGTAAAATAATTTAAAGATTCCGGTGGAATCTTTAAAAATGCATATTAGAGCACATTCTGCACAAGTAACGAATTAACCTGACTTTCATCTAAGACAGGAATGAAAAGAAGGCATTAGTTAAATTAACAAGCAAATCCCAGTATCCAGTATTCATTACACAGCTTGAATTAGTGATCAATTTGGGCACCGCTAATGTCAAGTGAAATATCACTCTTTAATGTTCTATATCTGTAGTCAACCTCTAGAATTTACAACTTTTCTTACTGATCATGTAAGGGTTTGCTGAGTATCAATATCTGCATTAAATATATCCTAAATAAAAATGAAATTTATTTATGGCCTTCACTTATCCTCTGAGTGTTTTATACTCTCTTATTGCCTAAGTGAATTTAGGCAATTAAGAAGATTGCAATGTAACAAGCTCAAATTAAAAAGGATGAAGAGATATAAACAATATCCTCCTGTGGCTTGGACGAGAAAAGCCTTTCCCAGCTGGCTGTCACATTTATTCCAATAACATATTCTAGTAACAATGGGGCATGACTTCCATTAACAAGTTCCAAGTCTAGGTGGGCAGTACACCTAGAGCCCCAGTGGTCAACAGAACTGACATCAGCACCTCACCACTCCAGGCCATTTATCTACCCAAATGCACATAACTTCCTGTTAACTCCCAGTAACTCACCTGCTTTATTTCTAAGGGACGTGGAGTAAATAGGTCTGCAGTTCTTCCAAAAAGAAATAGACTTCTGTGTACTGTGGTTTAATTTTTCTTTCCAGTTAACCAAGGAAATTATTTATTCAGGCAAAGCATTCAAGTTCTTTCAAGCCCAGGGAGAATAACAGGATCAGTAAGTGCTTATCTAACTAAACCAGGCATGGCAGTGCACAACTATAACCCCAACAATACGAGGGGCTAAAGCAAGAGGATCTCAAATTTCAGCACAACCTGTACCATTTGGCAAAACCTGTGCTAAAAACAAAACAAAGCAAACAGAAAAGGGCCTGTATCAACCCCTGATACTGGAAAAAATAAACTATAAGTAAATTGTATCTTTCATACACATACTCTCTAAGATTTCAGAAACATAGTATTTACAGAAGAGAAGAAAATATTTTTATTGTAAGATAACATATTCTAGTAAACTGAAATGACTAGTGAAAACACTGCAAATACGAGGCACAGGATTTTCCTCCTAAAATGACTTACAAAGCATTTCTCCAAAAAGTATTATACCTTCTCTCTTTCCAAAGAAACAAAATGGCAATATGTCTATTAGTCTAGCAGTCTCAGAGAGAAAAATGTAAATCTACACAGAGCAAGGCATAATATCTGCTAAATAGAATGTGAAAGATCAGAGATATTATATATCTGCCCAAGTGAAAACTATAAACACTATTGCCTACTCTCAAAAAATTCCACTAGGTAATCTCACCTTTCACACTGCCACTGGACCTCAGGAAGACAACAAAAAAGGAAGTAAACATGGTTAGCATTCTTTAGGCTTAGTAAGTTAGAACCAACAGGGAAACTCTGCCAGAGGTAGAAAACAGAAAACCTTCTGAGGCTGAGCAAAGACAGTAGCTCTTGGAGAAAAGATGCAGAGTGAGGAAACTTGTATAGAGCCTATTCTGAAACAACAGCCTAAACACTCATTTTGGCATTTAATTTTATGTGTCCTGCCCAGTTTTGTTGCTATACAGTTTTCATAAATATAGCCACAATCTCTTGTTCCATTCCTAGGGAGCAATTATTTATTTGTTCCCATGCATCCCACTTATTAGAAGGCTCTAAACTCTACCAGGTCATCCCCACTAGCAAATATCCCCAGGCCTTGACACAACCTGTGATTACATGAGCCAACCATGCTCTATTGATTGGAACTGAGCCTACCCATACATTCCATAGAAGAACATTCATTTCCTATTTCTATTTTTATTGTTTTATATTTCTTTGTTTCAAACAAAAGAATATAGTACAACGATGTCTTTGGACCATCACCTTTAACTAAAACATATTCAAACAAAAGACTCTTTTGTTTGTTTTATTTGTTAAATTTTTTGTTTGTTTCCTTCTTGAAGACAAATTACAGGTAAGGAATTTAGAGCAAGAACACTGTGTTAAACTGTACTCAGTTGCAGAACCAACTTCTCATTTCATTTGTTTTATGGTTTGCTCATTCATTATCTTTGAAAGATGGCATAATTGAATGTCTGGGATTGCAGACAGTGATCCTAAATTATTAGTGCAATTTTTCATCCTAATATTTCTTAGAAATTACATGTGACTTCAGATAAATTACATAATCCTCTACTTGTATTCTTTATTTTTAGAATAAAAGCATCATCACAGAAGATCCTTAGGATGAATACGTAAGGTAAGACATAAATCATCACGTACCTGGACCACTGCATAGAACATACAAAGTGCTTGTTGAATTTCTTACCTTTATCTAAGTAGTTTTCCATATTTAGAGGCTAAATTGAACTAGCCCAGAGATCATATTTAGTATCTGTTGTGTAGTTGATATGTAATACAAAAGATGTATGGTTAGATATAATGATCACAATTCTACTGAGGATGAAAGGGAACCTATGGCCACTTACTTAAATAGCACCTGAGTCCAGCCCCAGCCTCTCAACTCCATGCATCTCACAACTTCCCAGAACATTAAAAAATAAATGATAAATAGAGGAGCGTTTTATTGACTGAATCATTATCTCAAACCCACAACTTACGTGAATATAGAAAATACTTTGATAATAGGCATAGAGATTCTGATTTTGCTAAAGGTATTATGATATTCCATGAAAAAATAAGTCCTAAGCCGGGCATGGTGGCGCACGCCTGTAATCCCAGCACTCGGGAGGCTGAGGCAGGAGGATCGATGTGAGTTCGAGACCAGCCTGGGCTACAAAAGTGAGCTTAAGGCCAGCCTGAACTGCATAGTGAGACCCTGTCTCAAAAAAAGAAAAAAAAAAAGAAAAAATAAGTCCTAGTATAAAGTGCCATCGAGTTCAATTATCTAGTCACTTACTCAGGAATACCATTTTGTTAAGAAAAGTAGATCTTTATTTACAGTAGTTGTTTATAGGGTACAACTCAATTACAATGAAGAAGATTTTTCTTTCAAGTTGTTATGCAGGTCCAGAAGCAATTTTCCTATGTCCCTTCTTTCTCAATGCCAGGCATTCTTCAAACCAGATCATCTTTTTTGTTTGTTATTTATATGTTTGAAATGTACAGAAACAATGTAAATGTAGAAATAAATAGATGTGTCAGGAAAAAAATTAAAGTCTTGAACAATCATAAACCAAACAGTAACTGCTAATCTGTAGGAACAATAAATATTCTTAAGTCCTTTTGTTCCTGATTCTGATGATGCAGTTTCATGTTCACATAATTGAGAGACAGACTATGTAGAGCTCTATATGTGTTTTTATTTTTAGTTAAGTCTATAACATATTCACCATTAACAGTTTTTCAAACTTATTCTTCAAAAGGAAAGATAAAAGTCTAACTTGGTGATGCCATGATTCATATTCTGAACAAGCCAAAGTTAATTTATATTTGTGTTTTTCATATTTCCACCCTTACAAATATTGCTAGCATATGTATCTTTGTGTGTCAACTTTTCTGTGGACTTCTGACTATTTATATAAATTAGATCACTACTGGTCATTAGGAATCATATTCCTAGGCTCAAAGACTGAGAGTTTCCCCTTAATTTTTTTTTTAACTAGGGATTGAACTCAGGCCCTTGTACTTGCTAGGAAAGTGCTTATTCTTCTGAACTATCTCCCCAGGCCCCTCCCTTAAAATTTTGATGTGTATTACAACAATTGCTTTATACTGTACCAATTTCTACTTCTTTTTCTTTTCTATTTATGTATTTGGTACAGGGTGTCACTACAAGGCTTGTACACCTAGCGATCCTCCTGTTCACTGCCTTCAGTGCTGGGATTACAGGTGTGTGCCACCACACCCGGACTCTGTTGGTTCCATGCACCCCAGGAGCAGAACCATAGGACCGGGGATCAAACCCTGGTCCTGGCCCTGGCTAAAGCAGACATTTAATCCACCATGCTATCTCACTGGCCCTATCTAATTTCTACTTCTCTAAGAATTTAAATTGTGGTTATTTTAAGAATAATCTTTTTAAGTGGGGAGGAATTCAAGATATTTTTACTCAGTCCTTTTACATCTTAGTTGCTATTCAAAGTTTCACTTGGTAACAGATAAGCTTTCATTTTCTAGTTCAATATTACCTTCAATATTCATCAGTCTCAACCACCACATTCACCTTTTGGCCATGTCTTGTGCCTTCCTCCATTAAATATCTTGGACAAGATCTCTTATGGTCTGTGAAGAGGTCTCTTGAAGCCTCTGTTTTCTCCTCTGTATAATAGGTTGCTCAGCAGTTGACTGTTTTGAAGATAAAGGAAGATCTATGTAAGGTGTCTTCCAGAGTAAACCTGCTCTTTATGAAAACCATTTAAATGAAATTAAGTGTAAAATTAATCTTTAAAGAATTGCTAATATGTCTATAGTAGCTGGTTTAGATATGGTTCAAATGGGTGAATCCCCAAAGGATCCTGTACAGGGTAGCTGGGCTGGCAGCTGGGGATGTTTGAGCACTGAGACCTTGGGGATGTTTCGGGGTCATTGAGGCACTATCCTCTGGGAACATGCTGAGGCTCTTCTAGGCGAACAAATTCTTCAGGAGGAGGCCAGCACCTCCTCCAAGTCTCTGCTTCCTCTCCTTCTCCAGCCTTCAGATTGTTCCACCATGCTGTATACTGCCATAAGCCTTTCACAAGAAATTGAACTGATGTAACTGCCCAATCTTGGACTTTCAGCCTCCAAAACTGTGAGCTGTAATACTCACCTCAAGTATTTTACCATAGCAGCAGAAAACACACTAAGATGGTATCTGTCTATAAGGAAATGACATAGTATATTTGGAAAATCTCCATAGCTAAGTTGAAACAACATGCAATTCTTTTATAATACTGAAACCTAGAATATCATTTAATATAAAATACATGCTCAATAAATACATTGTAACTGAGTCAATGCTACCATACTACTGTGGGTCACAAATGTTTAAAAGCACAGGGAAAAAAACAACATCAATATTTCAAAGGAGACCTGTAATAAAGGACAATTGGTCAACATTCAAAATTTTAATTTTAATTTTTAATTTCAGCATTTGTAGTTTCCTGCCCCTTTTACTAAACAGGAAATTATTTCCCAGAGAAATGATAATTATATATTCAAAATACACTCAGATTCTCCTCAAACCTTTCCATATTCCTTTTACTTAAACTAAATGGGTCCTCGTTTCCCAAATATATATAGAAGAGAAAAGCAGTAACTGCGTGCGTGGCAGTTCATTCATATATGAGATACACACCGGAAGTGATTCATGAGACAAACATAACAAAAACTAGCAAAAGAAGAAAGAATGATTTTGTATTATCTTTTCTGAGGGTTGTAATTTTTTTAAGATTATTAAAAAATAACATAAACATGATTCTTTATAGCAGAAATTCTGAGGAACTGACTGTAGTCTCATTTCCACAAATGATTCATTGAAAGTTTATAAGGAATTAAGCATATTTCCAAAAAATTTAATTTCTTACACCTCCAACCAGTAGAGCCGAATTGTATATATTTCTTTCACTGAGAAGTTGCAAAATCTCAGGTAACTGAGTATGGAAATCTTTTTATATCTTTTCTTGAAATGTAGAACAGAAATATAATATCAATTGGAAAGGTTTGCCTGAAATTTCAGAGAAAATATACATAATGTTCCGTGATTATTAATCATTAAGACTAGTAAACAGTGCTCAGAAGTTTTGAATACATTAACAGATTTAACATTAAGTATGTAATTAGTGGGTACAGTATCACTATTGCTAATGACATTATCTAGTAATAGAAAAAATGGCTTTTCAAATTACATGTTATATAAAAGAGGATCACAAATTGTTGTCCTGTAGGCATTTACAGTAGTATTTTGTTACAGTGAATGAAGATAACATTTGAAATATGCCTGTATACCTTTTTACAGAAACTGTAAAATTATTTCTTCCCAACATGACTTAAAACACCAATTAACATTTAAAATTACAGCTCGCACTACAGAGTAAACTTCATCTCCAAATGACAAACTGAGTTAAATAACATTTACATCTGAGAGGTTAATTTTGTACATTAAACATCCCCTATAAAAAGTCATTAGCTAATTCAGAACTGTTATTTTTAAATTACAAACAAGATCCAACGGTATGCTAGTGCCTAACAGTCTCTCACCAAAATGCTTGTTATAGGTTTTATGCTGTCATAGTTTATATCTTACTGGCAAATGTCTTATAGTTTGATTGGAAGGACAAGTAGGGAAATCATAATTTTAGGATAGTGTGGAAACCAAGCTACTGATAAAGTTATTATTATGAGCTCATCCTTCCTGGGAACCTTATAAACAAATTGAATAAAATTTAAAGAACAAGAATAAAATAACAGCCAGGCGTGGTGGCGCACACCTGTAGTCCCAGCACGCGGGAGGCTGAGGCAGGAGGATCGGTGCGAGTTTGAGACCAGCCTGGGCTACAAAAGTGAGCTCAAGGCCAGCCTGAACTGCATAGCGAGACCCTGTCTCAAAAAGACCAAAAAAAAAAAAAAAAAAAAAAAAAAAAAAAAAAAAAAAAAAAAAAAAAAAAAAAAAAAAAAAAAAAAAAAAAAAAAAAAAAAAAAAAAAAAAAAAAAAAAAAAAAAAAAAAAAAAAA
>PVJA010035153.1:0-22033 GCA_004027025.1 Myocastor coypus
AAAAAAAAAAAAAAAAAAAAAAAAAAAAAAAAAAAGTTTTCAGTTCATGAAAATATTTTCAAATACGAACTTTCCTTATACAAATAGCAACCAACTAGAAATCGATATTAAAAATGGATTCCAGTTTAGACCACTGAAGCCCATAATATAAAAGAAATAATCCAACAGTGGAGCATGTAAAATAATAACTATTTAGTCTAAGGACATAGTTTGGTAAAATACGGCAAAAAAAAAAATAAAACTTAAATGACATACCATTCAAATACTCCAAGTTAGGAAACAGTAAAGATTTACATTGATTTATTTGTTTTCTCTATATACTAAACTTCACATTAATCATAAATCATAATCTTACCAATGTTATTTCGACCACCTATGTACTTGATTTCACAACATTAACCAGGCAACTTACTGTTTAGAAGGCTCAGGACATCTTGGCTCTTCTCTTTTCTTCACTTCTATCATTGGTTCCATGGGAGCAAGAACGACAGCAGCACATGAGACTACAGAGTGGTAGGAATCCTCCTGGCAAACTGCTGTAAAGGATAATGAATTATAAATGTCAAAATTATTGATTGTCCCATTCCCCTTTTCTGCTTTCTGTCAAATAAGAGATAATTTAATAAAAACATTGATTATCATGTAGTTACCTTTAACTATCAATTTCCATACTGCCTGTCTATATAATACTTTTTTTATTGAATTAGTTGATCTTTTATTACTTTTGTTATTTCATTTTCATGCATGTGCATTAATGTAAATTTGTTTTCATTGTACTCTTAATGCAGAAAGAACTCTTCCCCTTCCAAATTTCTAATAAAATTCTGACATTATTTGTGAAGGAGATTTCCTGAGGTATTAGAGCAAAAAGCTTCTCAGTGGATTTAGTGAATGTTTTTATAGTCCTCTACAAAGGAAAATGGAGCTAGCTTATTTGAAAAAATGAAATTGAGGGAAAATATCACAAAGAAAAAAAGGAGAAATTTTCAAATAATATTTGCTTATACAATTAACTTTTGAATTCTGTTTAACTTTTATGAATAAAACACTGACAAAATTGAAGCTGACAATAAAAGCAGAGAAGATAGTAAAAATTTATAACCGAGTAAATGAAAGAACAAGGCCCCTTATTTATTATATGACAAAAGTGATGATGGGTCTACGTAAAGATATATAAATGACAAAGGTTTATCTTTAGCAGAATTTAAATTATTTAAATTTCAAGAATTGTAAAACACAGGCATTAATGTTATAAATGCAAGTTAGACAAACAAGTAGCAGAAAAGTTGTAACTTCAAAAAAACAAATAATAGCATGTTAAAGGAGAGTGGACATTTTCCAGTATTTGCAGACTGTATCCTGGTTTTCTTTCACTATAAAAACAAAACAAAAATAAGACATTTTAGCAGTGTAACACCAACTAGACACAGAATTCCAGAGGCTCAATAGAGTAGTGGCTATTTATAATAGGCATATTCCGCCAAATAATGTACTTCAGAATCTATGTTTGCACCAAAGAGGTAATCAAAAATAGTACAGTGATGTCAATGAGCCACACTATTCTACAGGAACTTGTTGGACCTGTTCTGGCAGCACATACCCTAAAGCATAAGTTCCTGGGTTTGATTTCTGTATCTGATCATCCCACAAATGTATGTATTACTTTTGAAGAAAGACAAAACACTACTAACTAAAGGATAAAGCACAATATTTCATTAAACTATACACTGGTGATACAGATTAAATAGAAAATGAATTGCAAAAAAAAGTGAAGTTTACAAATATGCTGTTAAGGAAAAAATTATAAAGTTCTGTTGCTCTAACATTTTTACAAAAGAATATGGATGTTGATGGGACCCCAAGAAACATATTTAAAACCAGTTTTATTTGATATTCTTCATACATTATCTGACTAACTTCTACTTAGTATTAAGAAAATCCAATTGTTAACACAAATAGCTGCTAAACTCTGAATACCCTTTGTAGTTACATTGCAAAATTAGCTGTTAGTCAATAAAAGTATCTTAATAGCCCATTAACAAAGCAATTAATATATTTTTAAAATTTTAGACAAAACATATAGGCTGTTCAAATGCATGTTATTCATACAATCAGTGTTAAAAATTTAGTAAGACAATTTAATATGATTGCTAAGTATTTTGATCTTTGTAAAAAATAGAAATGAAGTTTTTTTTTTTCAAATGAAAGAATGCTTATCATACAACATGCTATAAAACATCGGTAGAATATACACAGAAAAAATCATACACATAAAAATTCTGAATAAATTCCAATGCTTAACTTTGTTTTGTTTTGTTTTGTTATTGGAACCAGAGATTGAACTCAGGCCCTTGTGCTTGCCAGGGAAGCACTTTTTCTACTGAGCTATCTTCCCAGCCCCTATCCCAGCTTTGAATAAAATACACAAAACTTTTAAATTAATCAAGAACTAATGTAGTCATTTCTAAAAACCAAAATATAAAAAGCATTTTAATAGTTTATTTTAGATCATTAGAAAAATAAAACAAAACTCGTCAAAAGAAGTCAATAGGCAAAAGAAAGAAAGAAAGAAAGAAAGAAAGAAAGAAAGAAAGAAAGAAAGAAAGAAAGAAAGAAAGAAAGAAGCAAACAAGCAGGCAGGCAGGAGGCGTATGGCAGGTTTAAGGCCAGCACAGGCCACATAACGAGATCAAGGCCAGCCTACATTAGACACCAACGCCCTGTCTCAAAACAGATAACAGAGAGAAAAACATTTCAATCATAAATATATAAAATCAATAAGCAATGCAAATTACTGGCTTCTCAAAAGTCAAATTAATTTGAAAGGTTATTTATCTTGGCATTATACTGCTAAAAAGTCTTATTTTTCTTTTCTTTTGATTTAATAGTGAAAGCAAACTATGACACAGTCTGCAAATATTTATCTAACAAAAAAAAAATCATGATAAGAGAAATGGAACATAATTATATTGTCTAAACTTATGCCTTAAATTCAATTTCAAATTTAAGAATGAATGTTACATTCAATGCCATATTTGTATGCTAATTGTTCAATGAAAGTTGAATCTAGAAAAAAATAATTCATTGAAATAATTAGTAAATTAATACCCAATCACTTTAAAATGGATTAGATAATCCATAATATAATTATATAACCCATAATTGTATCCATAATTACAAATATCCATAATTCATAATCCAAATGTCCATAATCCATACTTATTTTCAATACAAGCTCAATAATCAGTAAAATTTTCTAGTATTACATGTAAGTGTACCTAATCATTATAAGAGTTAAACTGCATCTTATTTGACAATAGAATATTTCATTTTTCCTTTCTTATTTTCACATTATTCAAGGATCCACTTGGCCAAATTCATTAAAATATATGGCAATTTAATGCTATGAAGTCGATGGCGCTCCAACAATGAAATAAAATTACTTTGATATAGTAAACTGAAAAAAAAAAAAGTAAATTTCTTTTTTTTTTTTGCAGGACCGTGGTTGAAACTCCACAACCTTGCACTTGCCAGGCAAGCACTTGTGCCATGGAACTAAAGTAAAATTTATATGTTTTAGGTTTTTGAATCTCAGTTTATTACAAGTCTTTAAAGAAATACCTTAGAGACCCACTCCATTTAATAACATACCTTTTCTGTATAATAATAGCTAAAGATGAAGTCAGATACTAACTTTTAAATCTAGTAATGATTTCTGCTCTTCCTGAAGAATTGCAGCTTTCTGAACTGAATGTCCCTAAATGGTCTGATCATCTTTGCTAGTTCCTAACGTCTAAACAGAACAATAAAATGCAGTCTCTAAACTGAAAGAGATGAATAGAAGTCTGGATTACTAATAGCCCCAAAATAGTGGTTCTTCCTCAACTTCCTTTTGAATTTTTTCCTTTTTTATTATTTTTCAATTTTAAGTACATGTTTGCAATACATACAGTGTATAGTCATCTGGGGGAGTGGATAATATATCATATGCATAATATATCAATTTTCCTTTTTAAAAAATCCCTTCCCCTGCTCTCCTTCTTCCTCTAATTATCCTTTCCCCATTTTCAACCTTATTCATATTATTAATCTTAGCTCACACTTTTGCTGACTTGATTAGTTTAATTTTTTTTCATTTGATGATGACTGTCCTCACCCACTCTGATCAATAATAAAAAGAAAAAGCAGTTTGCAGAGGTATCACTGTACTTTGTTTTTCTCAAGTTGTTAAAACGATACTTGTGCCGTAGACTCCCATCAAGTTAATGTTCTTGCATGCTATTAAGGGCATTGGGCACTTTGTGTTAGGAATTAAATCACAGCAGAGGTTTAAGCCCTGCCAAAACTATAGAAAGTCTAGTTTGAGGTAAGGATAACTTCTGTACTTTCCAAATTACATAAAATCCAAACAGTTCCCATTTAAAATGAGCTATAATGCATTCAAAACTGTGCCTTTAGAAAAGGTAGGAAAGTAAAATAAATAGCAACTTTCAACTTTCTTTTTTAATTATGTACATAGAAAGTTAGTTCCATAATGTATAGAAAATATCATTTGCTTCTAAATATTCAAGAATGCACATGTATAGAACAATGGTGATTATCATATAAAATAACAATAATAATGTTACAGAGCCAGCCAAATAGCTCAATAGACTAAAGTGCCTGCTTAGGCAGACTCAGGGACTGCGCTTGAATTCCAGGGTGCTCTGTAAGCCCTGCACCCAGGGCACACTGAGACAGCAATTGAGACTGGGTGTGGTATCCTGTACCTGTAATCCCAGTGATTAGGAGGCTGAAAACAGGAGAAGTGCTACAAATCTAATCTGTGTAGAGAGACCCTGCAGGCACTGTACTAAAATACATCATCATCATCATCATCATCATCATCATCGTTATAAAGCATGAGCCGGCATCAAGGTATTACATATGCAAGGAGGCCTACAGTGTCAAGCGTCTGAAATATTAGTATCTTCTTCACTAGATCCTCCAGCCACGAATGTAAATAATTGTGAGGCACAAATCTATATTCTAAACTTTTCTCTGTGTTGTAAATGTATTAAATGAAGTGCACAAAATCCCACCATAAGTCTATGTCATGTGGGAATGTCAAAGCAAGGCTTGCTGAAAAATTCAAGCTCCTATTTCTTTCTGGATACATGGGATCTTTAGTCAAAATGGGGGTCTCAGGTCTGGGGTGATAACATGGTAATCTAAGTGCCTGCCTGGCTAGCAGAAGGGTCCAAATTCAATCCTCAGTACCCCATGCTATGCTGGAACCTCATCAAGCCAGGCAATGTAACTGGACATGTTTAAAATGAGAACAAATATTTTATATCCACAATGCTCATTTAATATCTTTGCAGTTAAAAATTTATGAATGCTAAAATTGACCAAACATTCTAAAGATGCTGGTCAGAAATCTATAAAACTATGGAGGAATCAGGGCAAGCTACATAGCTCAGCAGGTTAAAGCACCAGTTGAGGCAGACAGAAGGGCCAGGGTTTTAATCCCAGGCCTGTTATGCTGGCCCCACACCAGGGGCACAGAGACAGTTACTGAGACTGGGTGTGGTGGCATGCTCTGTAATCCAAGTGCTTGGGAAACTGAAAATAGGAGTATCACCATGAGTCCAATCTGTTTAGTGAGACCTCACAGATCCTCTACTAAATACATTTACAAAAAAATACAAAACCTAAATACATAAATCATTTCCAAGTTTAAAATTGAACAATTTGATGTTTTTGTGTAATATTTCATTGTACTATATAGCATGTATAAGTACAACAAAAATCTCATGACTGCTATATCTCCAAAATATCTCCTCAATACATTTTATATTTTAATAAATTTGTCACAAATCTCAAAGATTTATTACACAATTTTTTCTTTTATGCAAAATAAAAACATTCAAATAACTAAACATGTCAGATACAATTCACTTACAAATAATGTGCATTTGGCAATGTTTTATATTGTGCTTCATTTATTTATATTTGCTACATGTAAAATCACTATTCCAATTCACCAGAATAGTTTATTACTAATGAACAAATTTGTATTAGAAGAAAAGAAATTGGTCCTCATTTTGTAGAGCTTTTACATTTCTATTTCTTTCAAAATGTCCAGTTCTGTGTTACTCCCCAAACATGCTAGCACCCTATCATTCCAAGTGACAGTGCAGAGCAAAGAAGAGGAAAAAGCAGACCAGGAGTCCTCAGCAGTGGTAAGGTTTGTCTGAAAAGATGCGCTCAACCCACAAGTACTCTTTTCCTGTACTGAGATGAAGTATAATTCTCAGTATATTAAAAAGGAAAAAACAAAAAAGTGGGAAAAAAGAAAAAAGCAATGATCCTCAAAATAATCAGCAGGCAATTTACATTTCAAAAATACTTTACATTATCATTTTTTAATGATAGTGTTATTTTTGGATTTTCAAATAGATATTAAAGAACTATATTGAAATTGTTAATATTGTGAGTGTCTTAGTTACTTTTCACTCATTGCTGAGACGAATACCCGACACTCAAAATGAAGGAAGGAAAGGTTTATTTAGCTCACAGTTACTGGAGGTTTCGGTCCATATTCAGCTGGCCCAAGGCTGAGTGGAGCAGGGTGGAGAGCATCCAGTTCATGGCGGCAGAATAGCAGCAAAATGGTGGCAGATGCAGCCAATCAATCAGGAGAGCAGAGCAGCAGCAACAGCTCCAGTCTGTCTCTTTGTCTCTCTTTATATTACATTCAGGGTCTCCGCCTTAGGATACCCACCCTAGACCACACTCATAGTCTCAGCCTTACTCAGACTGATAATCCCATCTGTACTAAAACACAATCCTAGGGATCATGAATCAAGTCTCAATCTATGGAAGCCATGTCCCATGATTGCATAAGGCTTTGGGGGGACAACTAGACATAAACCATAACAGTGAGGTAAAAAAATGATGAAAGAAATGGACACGGAAATAGCTATATCCTGAAAACTGGGACAAAAGTACAAAATGTGAAACTCGTATTAAATTCAGTGAGGATTATCTAACAAGAAGCAAACTGAGGTCCTTTACTTGCTGTGTCCCAATAATAATCTTTGATGTTGTAACACTCATCTGGACAGTTACCATGTTCATTATAAAATGTGTTCCTTAAACCTGCATGTTTTCTTCTTGACTCAATATATGAATAGTTCTTTCCACAAATCTTTCATTGTTTAATAATTTGTTCAATAAAACTGAAATTTCACCAATGTAGAAAAAAAATACAAAAAGGTATGAATTCTTTTTAGGGTTACCTCTTTTCTTATTATAACTCAAATATTTCAGTAGGCTAGAGACAGAGAAAAATGTAGCCTTATAACTTTAAAAGCAAACTAAAATAGCCCATGACATTCTTCAAAGTTTAACATGAAATGAGGATTTTCAAAGTTCCTCCTAACTGTAGTGAGAAATTTATGGGTAAATTTATTTGATAAAATATGTAAAAACTATTATTAGATGGGTCATAAGGGTTGAACTGTGTCTACTCCAACATTTATATGCCAAATCCCTAACATGCAGCACTACCCACTGTGACTGTATTTGGACAGAAGTACGGAAGATAAAATGAGGTTAATAGGCGAGTTGCAACCCACAGAAAAATATACAATGGGAAGGCTTTGGGAAAACAGAAAGAGGAGCCATGCACAAAGGGATGAGATGAGAGGCACTTGGAAAATCCAACCTTGCCTATACCTTGAACTTTAAGTTCTAGGTCCAGAATGTGAGAAAATAAATTTCTATTTTCAGCTAGTAAGTGTATAATATTTTGTCATGGTGGTCCTACAATGGCTATGTTCAGAAAGAGGACTATCTTTAAAACACTACAAATGACCATTGTGCTGTAAATATATGTATAGATAGACATAGATATATGTGGATAGATATACAGCTATTTTCTCTTAGTTCATTCAGAAAAAAAGGTCTGTACTAATATCTTTTAGATAACATGTCTGCATCTTGTCCTCTGAATAACTACTATGAAGACAAAAAATGCAATGTATTTATTATTTTAACTCTCCTACTAACCTGTTTTGAAACTATTTCATTGCTATTTTATCTTTTTATCATTAAAATGAATAAAAATAGATAAAAAGTTCAGAAAATATTAAAAACAGTGAAGTGTGCACACGCGCACGTGCACAAACACACACACACACACACACACACACACACACACACACACACACACACAGAGTTGATTTACCCAGAGAGAGAAACAGCAGTCCAACAGAAGTGCTGAGTTTATGTATCTCATTTCAAATTTAGGAAGATTACTGGGTTGCTCTGAGCAGTTTTTTATAGCAAGTACAGACAAGTAAGTGTCTGATCTACCACTCAAAACATACTATATGAATTTTACAAACAAGATGAAACCACAGTAGTTATCCGTTCTGAAAAAATATTCATGACATGCTTTATATTATTGAAATAGTTAACCTAAAATTGTTATGATATTATATCCTAGATTTTAGAATACATAAAAAGAAAAAAGGATGCTTAATATATCAAGGGAAGGGTAGTTCTACCAAAATATATTTTATTGTTATTCCTTTTACACATTGTTAAGTGCCAGATTCTCCCTGATCTGTGAATAAAAAAACAAGAAAAAAGCCACTAAGAAATAAATATTATAATATTCTAACAGTAATCTTTAAAAATTTACACAGCATGAACTAGTTCCTATAAATATATTTAAGTAAAATTAATGAAATATATTTCAGTAAAAATAATGAATAAAAAATTTCTACAGATGTTATTAGAAAAATACGTAATTTTATGTCAGCTATTTAAATCACCTCACATTTCTTCACCTGTCAGTTCAATCAGGATTATTTTGCCTTAAATATTGTGTTTGTTAGGTATTGGCTTATTTTTGTCGCTGACAAGTACTACACAAAAGAAACCAAAGCAACAGTGCATTTATTTTTAATATGCATAGAATTTAGAGACAAACAGTTAAATTACATATTTATTTTACATGTAATGTATTTAAATTTACAATACAATATTTAAATACTACTTATTATATCTACTTGGACCAGACATATTCTAGGTCCTGGTTAATCAAATATATAAATCCCTGTCTTGTCCTAGAATTTTTTCCTATTTAATTTTCAATAGACAGAAAGTGAATAGGTGTACCACTCAATTTATAGAGAAAACATTCTTTTTTTCTAAATTTTCTTCTTTTTCAGAAATATGCCAAGAAAATTTACTATCATATCCTTGCACTCAATTTTTTTAACACATTAAATATAATCAGTGATTGGGGCCAGCAAAATAGTTCAGTGGATTAAAGCACCTGAAAGCAGGCCCAGGGGCCCAGGGGCCCAGGGGCCCAGGGTTCAATCCGCAGAATCACTTGCCAGCCCCACACCTGGGGTGCACCAAATGGCAACTGAGACTGAGCATGGTGGCTCATGCCTGTAACCTCAGCTCTTGAGAGGTTGTAACAGGAGGATCACTATGAGTCCGATCTAGTATTGAGATCCTGAACACCTTGTAGACCCTTCCCTAAAACAAACAGATAGTGAAAGCAAGAGAGAGAGAGAGAGAGAGAGAGAGAGAGAGAGAGATGATAGATAGATACAATCAGTGAACAATTACTAAATACATACAAAATGATGACTACGTTCCTAGTATCTAGGGCTGTGTGATCAAAAACATACTACAAAACTTTATCCATCCTTTCCTTAATTAAGTTCCTTTAATAACATACTCAATGTTATTATGTGGCAAATCTATTTCACTCTCTCCTCTCCCCCTCCACTTTTTCTCCCCCTTTCCTCAGGTGCCTTTTTCAGCTACCTTTTGCACTTTATAGAATAAATTTTAAAGGCATCATGAGTCCTTGAAGAGATTATACTAGGTTGATTCTTAGTTCCGTAGCACTGACTGTTCTTAAACTGGTTTCACACTGAAAACGTGTAGAGTCCCATAATCAATATAATGTTCATCTTCAATCTTAAGAAGTTAAATTATTCATTTATCCTCTTTCAAAAATCCACCTTGTGTCAGAAATTTACACAAGAATTATAAATTATAAAGGAATGTGTAAAATTAAGTTTTGATAGATGATTGAAATAACTCAAAGATTGAAATAACTCAAAGAACTGAAGTATATTGTAACTAATGTTTTTTGTTTGCTCACACCTTGTGACCACCAAAATAGGTGCAAAACTGTCAAAGGAACAAACTGACTTCTCTTGCACTTCTTTCAACCCACTTCACAAGAAGCAATGTGAAGGAAGAACAACTTCACTGGCCAATAGGGCTGGCTTACTCAGAGCATAAATATCAGGACAAGAGGTTGCTATTTCAACACACAGTACCAACACTCTTAGTTGAAAAACAGATGTTATATTTCTTCAGGAGCTAATCTTAAGTATATATACTGCTAGTTCCATGAGTAAAATAAAGGTCCATAGAAATAATTCAAATTCAACAAGGTAGACAGTAACATTCTGTGCATTCAGCCAAATGTGACAACTGCAGTGGCACAGTATTCCCAAAGGAGCCCCTAAAAAGGAAGATGGAACACACACAACAAGACACCTGTGCTAACTTCTCTCCCCTAAATAATTAGTCACTTGAAAGGACAAAGAACTTGCATAGTATACAAAGAAATCTCTAAATTTTGACCAATACTTTTACAGCATAATGTGTCTTTTCCTCAAATTCCATTAGCTTCCTGAATGGTATAGAAGTGTCTACATTGTATGTCATCTCAATATCTATAAATTATGTATAATTAAATAACAAGAGCATAACTAAAATTCATTTTGAGATTTTGAGATAATTACTGCATCCACAAAGTTTCCCTTTGACATTACTTGGATATTATGTCTGAAGGATTGCTGATCAGTGACTGAAGTACTGATTTTTGTTAAGCTCTTTAATATTTGGCAAATTAATATGCACATTCCTTGACTTGAAAAATAACTGTATGCTATGGATTATGCCTTCAACAATACAGTTTAATGATATGTGTGTGCCCTCAGTTATAATCTGCGCCTTAAGTTGAATAGTACTTTGTCCTTCAGGGCAGGGAGCCCAAGTCTTACCCAACATTTAACTACCGATATTTTCATAAATGACTATTCTAAACCTCAATTTTGTCGTTAACTGCAGATCTTTTTCTAGCATTATTATTAATCAGTGATCTTCTCCACAATAAATTATAAGCATTTGTAACTATAGTTTGGATGAATAGTATTAGTGCACAATATCATAAACTGTGCTTGGACAATTTGAGAAGTGAAGATTAAAGAAATGTGCTCTTCATTGTTTTCATTAAATATGTGTTAAAACTATATTTTGTCATGACTTTTCACCTATTTAATGAGGGCATTATTCAAATCTAATGTGTAAGACTTTTAATAAATAACTTAATTTCTGATACATCATAAAGTATCTGTATTTGATTTTTCAATGCTGTATTTGGGACAACATAAAATGAAACATGGAATACACACTGATGCAAAAAATATATTTAATTACAGTAGTCAGTACAATAAATAGTAGTCATCACACTCATGGATGCTTTGTGATGTCTTTAGATATATTATGGGTCCAAACAGAGGTAAAACAAAGCCAAGACTCAAATGTTTTATTATTTAATGGATGATGAAGACGATATTTAAAAGATGTGTGATTTTTGAAAAACTATCTAAACATACATGTGAAAAACAACAGCTTCATAAAACTGTTACAGAGGCTGCCCAGAGTCAATGTTCTAAATGTGTACACTCTAGTTTTCCTTTGGCTTGATGTTCTTCTCTTTCTGACATGTTGAAGAAAGAACAGCAAAGGATACATAATTCTTTCTCTGACTGATCTTTCCTTTTAAGGTAACAGTTATTCCATTCCTCCAATTCCATTATACTTTACCTATGTTTCAAAAGAAACAAAAACAAAAACACTTCATAGATTCTAAAAAGCGATATTAACATTTTGATAATTTTCAGCGCACATTTCCCCTAGACCTAGCAAACTAATAGCTTCTTCAGGACACTGATTCACAAATTCTATAATACTGACACATACTACCTACATGGATATCATTAAAAATCAATATATTAAATTTTAATTTTCAAAATGACATTTATATGGATTTTAATGTGTCAACAATCTTCCGATTTTTCCAGAATATAAACTTCAGGAAGATACGGACTAAAATAGTAGCTAGTATATAAAGCATTGGATAAATGTTGATTTTTTTTCTCACTTAATAATTCTAATCAATCTTTACAAAATATATAAAAAACATATTTGATACTTTTGTAAAGGTAATCAAGCCTCTGAAAATATAAGATCACTTAACATTTAATAAACCCAAATGATGTCATATAGTCCACTTTTTCATATGCATTTACATGACACACTGTGGTAACATCCCTTAATTAGATCAAGGATTGGCACCATCTCTATCAACAGAAGTGCTATGTTTCAACTAGTTCTTTTTCAGAAAGATCAGAATATTATTATACTCTTTGACAGTAAGGAGATGGAGAGAAAGAGAAACACATGAGGGATTTGTAACTTCTTTAATGACACTATTAATCTTCATCAATGTCATGAACACTGATCGACCGTGAAATATCTTGTTTTCCTTCACTGTGTCTCCATGTATCTATCCACTGAGTTTTCTTCATTGCATAAATTACACTTATGACTTTGTAGACGAAATAAATTAGATTCACAAGAATGGTGCCTAAGTGTGTGAATTACAATCTTCTTTACGTTTCTGAAACATGCTTATTTTTATTACTGTCCTCTTTCAAACTCAATCAGATCTGGCATTGCTTGTTTCACACTTCATTTCTTAACACTGCCACTTATCAGTCCGTTCTCTTTCATAACATACAGACATTGACTAGTGCTTGACAACATAACAACAAAAACAAGCTATGCAATGACAAGCTAACTAGGATAGTAGATACAATGTGATGCCCCTTAAAATAAAACACTCTAAATTATGTCACAAGGTTAGTATAAAAACGTCTCTTAGATTATGATTCTTGCTTTAGAAGCCTTCCTAATTTTTCTAGCTAGGAACATACTTCATTTCTAAAATTGTGTAAATATCAAGGTTCATTTCTTAACAGATGAAAGATGTCACCACATAATAGCAGGAACAAATGTTCAGACCACAACACCTAAAATTCATTACCTTATGTGTGAAGCATTGCATTGTTTCATTCAATAACACAATAATCTTTTCAGAAAAGCATTAATTTAAATAAATGTGGAAATGTAAATAAAATGTTCAAACTAGTTTGAAGTGGAAAAATCGAGCCTCTGTGATCTCAATGTCCAAAATTTTTAAATAATTTTGACAAAAATTCTGATAATAATTAGGTAAAAAAAACCTGTGGACTTAGTTGTTAAATCCCAGAAACCATTTCTATTTACTACATAACAACTGAATAATTCTCCCTTCAGTAGTATTTACCTAAAAAATCAGCTGTATTTCTCAAATTTTAATTATTTAGTACGTCATAACTATTATATTAAGATATAACAAAGAAGTCACTGCTTCAACGTGCTGTTTTATTACTTAGTACCAACCAAATTACATAAAATCACTATGCTGAATACACAATATGAATTTTCTCCAACATTCCCTAAACCTTGGCTTTATTATCCCTCTTGTATAGAAAAGAAAGCAAAATGGACTTGCGGACATTACTCAATTTTTCACATTCAACTGGTAATTTAAAAAGGGAGATTTAAATGTTCTGCTTCCAATCCTTGTATTTCTATCTATTCTCACTATCATGTTCATACTGATGAATGACAATTATCACTCAAAACCAGAAATTCATATCTGAGTAAACACATTGTTCAGTGTATGAATTATATATGTATATATAAACATATATGCATCTTCATTCATCTATATTAAATATAAATTATCAATATGACAAAGCTAAAAAATGTATTTTTCCATGTTTCTAATTTTGGGGGTTTTCATCTTTTAAAATAATGTTTTCTTTGCTTGCTAAAGACAAAGAAATACATGCTCTGGAATGTGTTAATAATACACATTTGTCCCTCCTTTTTCAAGAAGGATTTCCAGGGTGGCCATATTTTGAAATCAGTGGATGCACAAGTGTGGTGTATACAATGGCATAGTATTTTTCACATAACAAAAGGTCCATGAGTGTTTCATATAGACCCTATTTTCTCCAAACATTTTCAATTCACCATATGATGAAATCCATTGATATAAAACCCATGAATAAAGAAGGTTCACTATATTTAATGTTGTATATATAAAGAATCATTTCTAATATGCATTGACTATCACATAAGTTTGCAGGTATGTATGAAATGTGCCAGAGGGATCAAGTTTTGCTGAATAAAGATGGTAGATAAGAGCTAGGAGATTTCATTCTTATAAATAGATCTGATTCTAACTGCCTGTGTGACTAGGTTTCAAATTCATTATCTAATACATTGAAAACTGAAATTCAGAACACTTGACTCTTTTTAGATGTAAGATTTTATTTTATTTTATTTTATTTTATTTTGTCTTTTTGAGAGAGGGTCTCACTGCACAGTTCAGGCTGGCCTGGAGCTCACTTTCGTATCCCAGGCTGGTCTCAAACTCTCACCGATCCTCCTGCCTCAGCCTCCCGAGTGCTGGGATTACAGACCTGCGCCACCACGCCCGGCTTAGATGGATGTAAGATTTTATTAAAGCTCTGCTTTTGAGTATAAAATATAAGTAGTATTAAAATATCTGCATTGCATTCATAATATTCACATTGCTAAGGATAATTTTGCATTTTTGCTTCTGCTATACTTCACTTCCTTTCTCTTTCCTTTTTTCCCATGAGTAGACAGACTGAAGCCAACGTATTTGCACTAAGCCACATCTCCCGCACACACAGGTTTTCGTTTGTTTGTTCTTATTTTTTGAAGACAGAGCCTACCTGTTGCTATGAAGCTCAGTCTGGAGTCAAACTTTCAATCCTCATGCTTAGCTTCCTAGAACAGCAGCATGCACCACAGGTAGAAAAACGATTCTGTTCAGAGATCACTATGAATTTTTCTGGTAAGAGAATTAACCTGAGTGCAGTGTACAGTTTGACATATTCCATATATATATATATATATATATATATATATATATATATGTATATATATATATCCATGATAGAAAATATGATATTAAAATTTTATCTTCCAATAATCTTTTATATCATGGATATTTAAATTTTTATTTTTGCCTTATAAAAAATTGGGAACACTATAACCCATTTAAACTGAACAAAGAAGTTAAAATTATACATGTTATAAAAATTAATATGTACTTTGTATTTAATTGCAGTTTCTAAAAATGATGGAAAATAACAATCAGTGCTCATTAAAGCTTGCAACAACAACAGAGGCTGTAAATATATCAGTCTCTATCATCTCCCACCAAGGAACACTCTTTAATGTTGTTTGATATAAGCCTTATTACCTGAGAGGCCATACAGTTCAGAGACTTGATAAAAACATAGTTCACCAAAAACACTGTCATATTACTCAAAAAAACTACACACATATATATCATTCCATATATTGTTACTATACATTCAGATCCAAAACAGATTAATTTGCAATCAGCCAATATCCTTTAAACTTGATTATAAGCCAAAAAGTTTTTTACTGCCCCAATCAAAAGTTGTATTACTACAATGCTATGTTCTATTATGCTTTTATTCAAGAGGTAAATATTGTACAAAATTTATCTACAGTTAGTTTGGGAAGTTTCTTCCTTAATATATCATAATCAGAAGAACTAATTTTTAAGTGATGTGATCCCTCCAAAACAATATTTCCCAAACGTCAAAGTTTATTTCTTGCTAATTAAAAGAACAAAGTGAAAATACAGAGAAAACATAAGAAAGCAGTGTGATCTCACTTCACCAGAGATAAAGTAAGCATGTAATAAGAATACTGAGAGATAGCAAAGATGAATACAAAATTAACATCAAAATTAAAACATAACTCTAACTAAAAAGTTATAAATCAATATTATACATCTTTTTGTCTATTGAAATATCGAAATTTGGAAATAAGCTTGAAGAGAACATGATCAAAGGTTAACTCAAATTTCATCTAATCTTGTCACACAATTCACCAATATACATACATCCCTAAAATCAAAAACCATAACAATTCATTTCAAAAGTCCCATTATCTGCATTTTCAAAGAAATCAGAGCACAATATTTATGCAAAAGAGTTAAAATTAAGACATTATAAAAGGAAAAGGAAAAGACAGAAACCTCCCAACAGTCCAACATGAAGTAAATTTTTAAATAATTCATTGTGCTTAGTTTTGACAGACTACAGCGTTACAGTTAAGAATATGATTCAGAAAATTAGGTTACTTAACTTACTATGTATTCAAATAACTCTTTTGAACGTTAATGAATTAGCATATCTTACATTGTTTCTGAAACATTATGTTATTTTTATTGTGCTATAGAGAGCAAAAAAATTTAAAGTCTTCACAATTAACAGCTTTGAAGATAACAATATACACTCTAATGACTTTTTATTCTCTTATTTATTAAATTTTCTTTTAGTTTTTCATAAAATAAAAAAGAAAATTGTGTGGCACTGTAGACATCTGCCTCCAAAATCTTGAGGGAACTCTCCTGTGTCTGCTGCATATTTTTACAAAAGGTTAAAATTTGTCTTGTGTGGGAGATGACTCAATGGGCTCAAGCGCCTGCTTAGGAAAGCTTAGGCAAGTGCTCAGGGATCAATAGTGGTTGCATCTCAGGCAGCACATGGTGCACCAGCCCTGCCCCCAAGGTGAGTTGAGCCAGATACAAAAAGAATAGACAAACAAAAAAAATTGGACTGTGATTTCATGCTTTGATGACTTAATACTAAGTAATTCTGTCTCTATTGCCAAGCCCAATAGAATTCATGAAGGAATTAGAGGGAAAATTTGTAAGAAAAAGCAAGTCCAGGAAATCTCGAAGTTATTGGCTTTAAGATTTAAATTAAGTGTCTCTGCAATGAGTTATAATGAGAAGTGCAAAATCTGACAGCCTAATGGAGAAAATTCAGGAGTTTGCTTTGGGAGGTATTTCGGGGCCCTAACATAAACCCATGAGGAAGACCTCAAGAAATGGTAGTACACATGTGCAGAGTGGAGGAGAGTCATGTGACTGAGAAGTAGAAACTGATAATTCTGTTCATTAACAGAGCTTAAAGCTCTAAATCAAATAAATCCCTGAATAAATAATAAAAGGTACACTTATGTATATATATAATTCTTAACATCTAGCTCATAATTTTAACTTACCTTGTCATACAATCTGCCAATCTATTTCCCTAAAATCAAAATCAACAACTCTTCATTTCAAAAGTCCATTATCTGCACTTTCCAAAAAAACTAGAATGCAATTTTTATGCAAAAGAGTTAAAACTGAGACATTATGAAAAGAAAAGATAGAAATCTGCCAAAGGTCCAATATGATGTGAATTTTTACATGCGTGATATTCTCTCTTTTTTCATATATACATATATGAAGTCTGAGAAATAAGCTACCAAGCATGCTAATTACTTAAGTAACAGAGACATGAGAAGCACCTCATTCAGGAAACTTCTGGAGGAGAGGAGGAATACAGATGGATATCCTTTTCCAGATATAAAGGAACAAATACACAGAGGATGGAGTACTAACTAGTATTTATTAAATGACTAATATTTTAAAATTAATCAGAGTATATATAATACATATAGAATGTATAAATATAATGCATAAAATACCTAATAATTTAGCCACATATGCTCATTGTACCAAAGTAGAAAATTATAATTATGTAATTCATTCTAATTACAGTTAAAGTTGGAAATGGTGTTCAAAAGACATGTAAGTAATGGAGAACCTGAATGGCTTTTCTCAAGACAGAAAATCATGCAAGCCAGGCGTGGTGGTGCACGCCTATAATCCAAGCACTTGGGAGGCTGAGGCAGGAGGACTGGTCCAAGTTCAAGACCAGCCTGGGTTACAAAAGTGAGTTCAAAGCCAGCCTGAACTGTATAGTGAGACCTTGTCTCAGAAATACAAAAAAGAAAAAAAGAAGGAAAAAATAAAAGAAAGAAAAAAAATCATGCAGATGATTATGCAGGACAAAAGTAAAGACCATCCTCATTTTTAAGCCAAAATTATAAATTTTCTTTGTTATCTTCAAGGCCACATTTCACTAATAAAATTCCTATCATAATGTTTCCTTTTCCATGGGAAAACACAAATGCAGCCCCCAGCTACCACAAATTATGCAATCCACTGTCCCATATTCATTGACATCGCCTCAGTGTGCACATCTGGAATGCAACAGATGAGGCTCCCCCAGGGAAACCACCTTCATGATCATGGTATCTCTCCTGCCAGCTAAGTATGCTGTCATAATTTTACCATTACTTTTAAGATAGTTACTAAGAGTCTCATATGACTGCATCATGTAATAATTCAAATTTCACTCATTCACTATTGTAGAACAGCACTTTGGAAGATACACAATGCCTCAGAACACATGTATTTTCTACTACTATCCTTCACTATCCATATGGAGATCTAAGGGTTCAGTTCAGAAAGGATACAGATGAGGTGCTAGGCAGGAATGCTATAACTTGTCCTGAGTGCTATAACATGATGATGCCAGGAAGCCACTACTGTCCCTAAGCACACCATGTCACAAGGGAGGGCAAGAAGGGGGCACCTATATTCACATATTCAAGGTTGGAGGCAGGACATTACAATGCATATTTAACAGGAAATGGGAGTCATCTGTTAGCCACAAAATTTATTTCTGGTTAAAGTTATTCATTAAAGAGCATGTGTTCTTTATTTTAGTTGTATCACAAGTCCTGAGGTGGGGGAACAAGTCCTGAGAAAGAGAGACCTGCTAACGCAACCATATTACACATACCAAACTGACTTGGAAAATCTGTGACTATTGGATCAATATGAAGGCAACACTGACACGAAAGCAATAAAGCACAAAAACTTTATTTCAATCACACGCTACTGAATAAAGAAAAATTTAATTTCCATCTCTATTCAATTACTACTGAATGGGTGGGAATTAAAAACTATAAACACCACAAGAAAGAGAAAGTAGGACACTGGTATAGGATTGCATTATTTTATTATATCTTGAGCTATTAGCAATAGATTTTCCTTGCACTAAGACCCTCCATTGTAATGTTGTGAGCAAAAGCAGAAACTTGTGGAATTTCCATGTAGATTTATACTGTCTATAAATGAACTGTTATGTTTATGATGTGTCAGGAGCAGACACATTGATGTTCTATGTTGTAGTAACAAGGCCCTGTGCCAACAATCACTCATGGAGCAAGCACTAAATATCCAACACATTTGTGTGAAGGTAGACTCAAGTGGAAAGATCTTTAAAGGAAAGATCTGAATTGCTTGTTAATCTTAATAGAATAAAATATAGTAAAAACAAAATAGAAGCATAACAGAATTTCACTAAACAAAATGATAGGATCTCAAGAATGGCTGTTATACCACATAAGACTTTTTTCAAACTAGTTAAGATTACTAGTAATCTTGTTTTCTTTATTTTGCTTTGAGCTCTTTATTTTTGCAAATGACTCAGAAACATCAATTGTACGACATTTGCTTTATAGTTTCAGTTGAGAGACTTGCTTACTTATTTTCAGGCATATAATGCTTTGCCCACTACTCTTTCCTTTATGTTGTCAAATCAGCTATACATATTCATTTAGATAGCCTTAGAATTTTAAGGTTTCAGCCTGTGATTTCCTCTATTAGTATAATTTTACTGGAGCAGTTATCTAGATTCTGAGCTTCTTTAATATCTCTGTATCTATACTACAAGCATTACTTTTTTACATCAGTGAGGATTAAATCAATTTTTCATTCATTTGTGTAAGATGAGCATCCTAGGAAATTAAACCTTTTAAAACCTAGGCATTTAACTTAAAAACCTACTCAAAATATTTTATGCGGGGAGCTGAGGAGATAGTTCAGGTCACAAGTGCCTGCTTGACAAGTGCAAGGTCATGAGTTCAAATCCTGGTCCCACAAAAAAAATGCAATGTTATAATTTTATACTTATTCATCCATAATGTCTTCCCATCAACATTTAAATCATTAAATTTCAATATTAAGGAAATCATCCTTTCCCTTGCCCAGTATTACAGAATACAGAATATTAAAATATAGAGTATTAAATTCCACAAATATAACTCTTAAAATGAAAGCCAATTCCAGGGGAATTATTTCATTACATCTAAATGTAATATGCTCTTAAATTTTTCTTGTCCATTTTTTCCTACAAAATATATCATCTTAACTTTACAAAATTTTACTTAGCATAAATTTAGATCTATCCAGGCAGTATAGCATGAGAAAGTTATCACTATTTTTAGAATTTTACACTGCTCACTTGAATCTCTGGTACTGGTTAGACTTTTCATTATCACACAAATACACGAAGTATCTTCAAATCTCATTATCCATTTAAATGTTTGCTAGTAAGTCCACCAAAAGCAACATGCCAGATACAAAAGACTAGCCTATCAGTCATTAGTTGCAATCACAGACACACACACACACACACACACACACACATGTACATGCACTTATCGCAGAGCCAATTCCAGGGTAAAAAATGTTAGGATGCAAACAAGTAAATATATACTTTGCTATTGAAAAATCCTGGTATTACTACATTAAAAAAAGAAAAGAAAAAAAGCTCCAGTAGTAAGTTCACTGCCATAGCTACTGAGTTTTGCTATACTTCTGAAGCAGTGACTGCTGTAGAACATTAATCAGTACAGCTGCAAAAATCTTTAAACATCCAAATCACTGCAGGCAATAAAAAAACTATCAATAAAATGGGCACCGGCTATGTGATGTATTTTAGTTTACATATGCTTTTAAGGGTAGTAAGATAATATGAATTGATTTCTCTTTTGATGGATTTTACTCAGTTTGTATTGGAACTTTAAATGCAAATAGATTCGGTAGTTAAAAAATAGAAATCTACTTGAAAATGATTTTTGACATTCTTTTCTTCGTTTTTATGTTTTCTCCTTTTATACAGTTGAGTTCATTTTCTTCCTTAGACTGAATACATCTAACATTGAAATTCAAGCGTTAAATACCACCTGATATGTAAATATTCTCTTTTACAGGTCATCAAAAATCATTTAAGGGCTAAAATAAGTCCCAGTTGTAACTTTAATCTCATTAACTTATACAAAGAAGAAAATGACAACTGAAATCCTCTTTGAAATTCTACCAGGTAGGTATAAGGCATAACTGAAAATTCTACTGGAGAAGCTTTTCCTAACATTTAAGAAGGACCTGGACTGTTTGGAAGCCATGTGCCCTATCTACTGCATATGCCTTCTTTACTCATTGATGCCTCAGTTACTTTTCAAAATTTAGTTCAAGGAGCTAGGAGATAGCTCAGCAGAATATGCACTTGCCTGGCAAGCACAAAGGCCTGGGTTCAATCTCCAGTTCCACACACACAAAAAAAAAATAATCTAGATTCTGATGATATTGTTCTGTCCTTGGACCAATAAATGATCACTCTCTTTATGTATCTTTTTTCATAGACTGTTATTTAATTTTTGGTAAATGAACAATTTGTATTTTCCAGTCTTACCTGTCGCATCCAAAACCTCTTATAAATATCAAAGTATAGATCTTCACTAAACACATCATCTCTGCTGAAATGATGTGCAACATAAAGCAATAGTTCTAAAGTGAAAAAAGAGGTTACTCTGAATTTTACTAATTATTCCCAAGACTTAAAACTTGAAAATGAATACAAAAACTACTCAAATCACATATTGCTCAAATGTAAGGATAATTTTACTGCTTAAGTTTTGACAACCCACATAACTTTCCTCAACATGTGATTTTTGTTTTCAACGTCAGAATAATTTCTGTTGCACCCTTTCTACCTATAACTCTGACAGCATC
>PVJA010035154.1:0-22035 GCA_004027025.1 Myocastor coypus
TTTTTTTTTTTTTTTTTTTTTTTTTTTTGGTGGGACAGGGGTTCGAACTCATGACCGTGCACTTGCCCAGCAGGCACTTGTGCCACAGAGCTATCTCCCCAGCCCCTATATCCATATTTCTTACCATGCACGAAACTAAAATCGAAATGGATCAAAGCTCTGAATACCAAGAAATAAACAATAAGTATGTTGGAAGAGAGGATAGGTGGAACTTTTAGAGACATTGCGAGACTCCTATTATGCAGGATGATGATCTTTATAAGGCAGTCATGATATTCACATGCCAGTTCTGGTTATCAAGCAAAACTTTGTTTTTCTCTTTGCTCATAAATAGCCTTTACCAGAGAGAATTTTACAGTGTCATTACTATGCATGGACCTTGTTATTATACCATTTCAGTATCTCCCCTGCCTCATGTTCCATCATGGTGTGTGTATAATGCATTGTTGAATATTTCATTTCCAGAATCTCATCTAAACAGAGTCTTTTTAGAATTACATTACATCAGTCATTTTAGCTCAAATCTACTCTAAAAATAAGAAACTAAGATGCAGCCTTTGTGATGGGTGAGTGACACTTTGAAATACTTTTCACCTCATAAGAGCTCTACTCTTCGCTTTTAGAATTATCTACTCTGACACAATACAAAGGACCATAGACTGATACTTGCCTTAGGCAGCAGGAACTCTCCAAGAATTTTCGTTTGTGGGCACATGAATGTAGAAACCCTGCTTTGAGGTTATATGGGACTTGAAGTAAAGCCAAGAAGATGGTAGCAGGTGCCGGAAGAGATTTCTGTGTCCTCCCTGAAGAGCCGATGATTGAGATAAAATCAGAAATACACCAAAGAGTTCACTTCCAAGAGGGTATTGGTGGGTAAATTGTGTGTGTGTGTGTGTGTGTGTGTGTGAGAGAGAGAGAGAGAGAGAGAGAGAGAGAGAGAGAGAGAGAGAGAGAGAGAGAGACTTGGAGACACGAGTAGAAAACTAGGCTGTCTGCTGCATAGCACCACATGGAAAGGCAAGAGGCGAAGGGGGAGTGTGTGGCAGTCAGTATCTGGAAGCCAGAGCAAAGAAATGATAGCAATGCAAGAGTCTAGAAATACAGGCAGAAAACACATCTCACATGAGTCATCTAGGCCCCATGGATGAATGACAAGGAATCCACCAGCAGATTTTGCAAAGGAAAGAAAACAATTAGATTTACTTCACAACAGTGCGTGCTGTGATAGAAAATGTAAGGAAGGTCGCCAGAAAGCTCAGTGAGACACAGGGAGACAGCAGCCCAGAGTCTACAAGGATATAAGAGCTGGTCAGTGAGTTCAGCATCACTGTAGACTGTCTTCACAACCATAATTCATAGGGCATACATGCAGACACTCTGATTGAAGAAATAAAGTCATAGACTTAATTCACTTCATGACATACTATAATAACGTACACACATGAGTAAAACTGAAGAAGGTGACGTGAATTTCTAGATAGATGGATAGATAGATAGATAGATAGATAGCATAATACCTTCTTGCTTATATCTGCAAACAGCTTAGTTCCAAAACAAAAACATTTGGCAAAATTTTGTTTTTGTTTTCATACTCTGGATCAGGTGATAAAGGTAACCATTTCCTGCATGAACATGAATACCCCCATCATTCTGAGTTGTAGAATGGAATGAGTTTGTGAAATATATATGTATGCATATATATATAAGTATATATATATATATATGGTTTATACACTGAGTAGATAACATAACAGTATGCCCATTATACATTAATGAAGCTGAAATTTATTCTTTGAATTGAATAAAGTAAAGTAAACGGATTCAAGAGAATTTTTCAAAATCTTTTATTTATTTGGTACAGGGTCTTGCTATGCAGTTAAGACTGGTAGTGATCCTCCCATTTTCAGCCTCCTCAGTGCTGGGATCACAGGCATGCGCCATCATGCCCAGTTTCGGTGCCTGACTTGCTACTCATGGCTGGTATGGTATGCAGTACCAAGGATCAAACCCGAGTCTCTGTTTGCCAGGCAGGCGCTGAGATATCTCAGCTACCTCCACAGCCCTCCAGAGATGATGTCTGAAACCCAAAACAAAGGAGCTTGGTAACAGTCTGGTAGTTTGGGGGGGCATAAGAGAAATAAGGTAGCTCTTGAATTCTGGCATCCGGGTGGTGAGTTAGAAAGTCATCCATTTATTAAGGGACGCATCAAGGAAGGGCCTGTCTAGGGTGAGGCGCTCAGATTAAAGGCTAGGGTTTTAACTTACTGAATGTGTGGAACCCTAGGTCATTCACCATACACATATAAACATATTGCATGTTTGAGTAACCAGAGACTTAGCTTAGATAATTGCTCAAAATCATTTTCTTAGTTTTGTGTTGTCTATAAACTGCAAGCTGTGACACTTTTGAAATTAACAAGATAAATTACACTGCAGTCAGTGCTGTTTGCTGCTGGCATCTTTTGTGTCCCTTCCAAGCAGCGAGCATATTCTCCCGCTATCTTACATGTCTAAGGAGCTGGCCAAATGGCTCAGCAGATTAAAACACCTACAAGCAGGCACAGGGGTTGGAGTTTGATCCCTGGGCCCATTGTGCTGGCCATGCCCTCGGGGCACACTGAGACACAGCTGAGACTGGGCCTGTAACACCAGCTCTTGAGAGTCTGTAAATGTGCGACCACTAAGAGTCCGATCTAATAGTGAGACCCTGAATACCCTATAGACCCTCCCCTCCCCCCCCAAAAAAAAAGCAGGCCTACGTTTCTCTAGATAGTTGAGCAGGCTCCTCTGCGAGCCAAGCATGAAGAAGCTGTTTTCCCTCCTCTGCTGGAAGACACTCCACGCAGCCCTTGAGTGATCAGCCTGAGGTAAGAACTCTGGGTCAGTAACCAGGGCCATGTTTATTTACATTTTCCACTTTTCTCGCCTACTTTCCTTAGCTCCTTAATGGAGCCCTTACACCAAGTTTTATTTCTGGGATTCAACCTAATTTACTTTCACGAATTATTATTTTTGTCTTTAGGGATATAAGCCTCTTTTTATTTAAAACAAAGAAAGAAAGAAAAGGAGAGAGAGAGAGAGAGAAAGAGAGAGAGATCACTCCCTTTAAAATTTGGCTTCATTCTGGGGGAAATTTTTTTAAAAATCCCTGAGAAATGAGCCCCCCCAAAACTTGTCTTCTATTTTAGTTCAAATTTTACTTTCTAAGTTTCTATCAATTGTTCACACTGTCTCACTGATGAAACATTCTTAAAATTTTTATTTTTTCAACAGCAGTTGGCAGTGTCAGGGGGAAGTGATACATGTCTGCAACGTGCCTTAATTCTTCCCTTTTCTCTTGGTCTTCATTTACAAAGGTCTATCTCCCTGCTTCTTATCTTCTACCTTTTTTTTTTTTTTTTCTTTTTACACTTGCTCCTTGGGTTTCTTATGTAAGAGAAACCATATAATATCTAACATTGCATGACCGATTTATTTTACTTAACATAATGTCTTAAGATACATTCGTTTCCCTATAAATGAACCAAATTTACCGTTACTATAGCACAGTAGTAGCTGTGTATAAATACAACATTTTATTTAATCATTCTGAAAAACAACAAACATGGTGCCAACTTCTCAGGTATCTATCACGCAAAACATGGTATGATAACCAGTCACAAAGATCAACTATTTTAATGGACTTTTTATTTTTATGGGTGCAGGTTGTATTTGTTGGGTTACTGACCATGTGACACAGTACCCAATATGCACAACTTGTTGACAATTTTAATTTTGCTTACAGTTTTAGGGAATTCAAGCAGCGGCTGGCTGTCTCTGAGGGAGAAATAGCATGGTGGGAGGTCCTGGAAGAGCACAACTCCTTAGCTCACTAAGACAGAGCAGGGTCACGGGGCAGACACGGTAGGCGAGGCATCCAACGCAGTTGTCACAGTCACATCTCTGTGCCCGTCCGGGCACTGCTAGAAGTGTGCCTTACAAATCCCTCCAGTGAATCTCCAGCTAGTAGGTTTGATGTATCCTGCTTAGCTACCACATCAATCTGGCCACAAAATAAAATTTAAAAATGTGTTTTTAGAAATAGTCTTTAAAGAAGGGATTGCTAGGTTCATACTTATTATATGAGAAGTGTGTTGTAGGTTCAATGACGTAAAATCACAATACCCTACTGGCACGTGGAGTATGCCTCTACATTTCAACATTTGGAAGCCTGAGGCAAGAGATGGTCAGGAGTTTGAGGCCAACCTGCGCTATGTAGGGAGTTGAAGGCCAGCCTGAAGTACATAGTGAAACTTGGCCTCAATCAGTCAATCAACAAACCAAAAAAAGAATTCAATCTAACACATACATACATACATACATTCCAAACAAAATGACAAGATTTTTGACAGAACTACTCAAAGATACTGATAATTGTGAAAATGAAAAGAACATATAGCATGTAACACTTTCTAAAATTTTTAGAAGAAAGGACACTATTTAGAAAGAAAGTACCTAAGAACAAATCTTGGAAACTATTCTAGAACTCGTGACTTATATGTCTGTCACATTCTGTTTGCTAGCATCATGGGAAATTAATTCATCCCCTGTAAGCCCTCCGCTGTTTCTGATGTTGTCAGTGTTTATGATTGTCACTTGTCCAGTGTTGACCAATGCTGATATAAGTGTTATCATTTAGAAAATGCTTTTATTTGTACTGCAAGCTCATTTGAAAATGTCGTCTACCACATTGCTCACATGTTCTATCAAAACCCATGGAGTAATCACTTCTCAGAATTTCGTAAGACAAGCTCTCACCTGACTTTGGTCTGAGAGAACTCAGAACTAAGTGCTGTGTTATACGGTAGCTACAGGCTCGTGTTAGGGGTCTGATGCCTTTGGGGTGCTCAATTAGTTTGATTTTTTTTTTGCAGGATCAGGGTTTGAACTCATGACCTTACACTTACCAGGCAGGCACTTGTGCCATGGAGCTATCTCCCTGGTCCCTAGTTTTGCTCTTAAAAGTGTACTTGTTCCATTTTATACTGTATTCAGTAAGGTAATTTTCTACTTGAAAAAAGAATGATTTTAGTTCATTTTCTGTGTTATAGCAATAAAATACTATAAACTTTAAATAAATATTTCATTAATGTATAAGTTGAATACTACACTGAGGCAACACAGAGACACTTGACTAATTTTATTTTATCCTACAAAACATGTACAAGCAAAATTACTTTGTATTTTTCACTGTAAGCAATGGGAAGAACATCTTCATTGACACCCAACTGTTCTTTAACTTCTTTACCTTTAAGGGGAAGCAAATCTAAGCCGGATCTCTGCTAGGGAAACAGCTATTATGCTGCCAATTGTGGTTTGCTGTGACTGGGAGGACAGGACTCATTGTGTTTTCCTATCAGAAATTCACAGGGGGATGTTGAGCCTCTCTGAATATAAACATGGAGAGCTTCCACAACATCTGCTGCTAATTTCTGCCAGCTGAAATGAGATAATGATGATGGATATTGTTGTGATACAGATACCCTGGTCTAAGTAAGTTAATGCACGCTAAGGGCATTTAATTGAAAACACATGATTTGTAATATCACCTGATTGGTGTTATGTTTAATTACCTTTCTAATTGTCCCGTGATACTTATTTTTTGTCACATAACTTTTAAAGTAAAAAAAATGTCATCAACTGGAAATAGGGTACCGTGTGTCACAGTAACACTAGCATTCCTTTATCTCATCACTACCATATGTTTCTGAAAACTGCAGTTAATTGAAAGGTGCACATTTAGGGCATGAAACAGCAACTAGTGATGAAAGACAAAAAACGAAAACAGGTCAGCCAAATAGCACGGCGGGTTAAAGAACCTCCAAGTGGTTGCAGAGGCAGAGGTTCGATCTCTGGGCCTGCTGTGCTAGCTCTGCCCATGGGGGCCCACTGAGAGGACAACTGAGACTTGGTGTGGTGGTGCACACCTTTAATCCCAGTGCTTGGGAGGCTAGAATCAGGTGGATCACTACAGGACTGATCTGGTAGTGAGATCCTGGACACCCTCTAAACGCTTCCCTAAAACTCAAAAAAAAAAAAAAATAAAAAATAAAAAAAATAAAAAAAAAATAAAAATAAAGTGAAGATGTCATTCAAGGACCGCAGAGATAGGTCAATGGACTAAGCGCCTGCCTAGGCAAGTATAGGGACCGGGGTTTGATCCTCAAAGCCACCTGCTGCACCAGCCCTGCCTTCAGGCAAGCTGAGTCTCTGCCACTGAGACCAGCCACGGTGGCACATGCCTATAATTGCAGTGCTGGGGAAGATGAAATGGAAGGACCACTGTGAGTCCAAGCTGCATAGTGAGACTCTGTACCAAATAAAGAAGAAAATAAAATAAAACAATAAACTAAAATAAAGTGTCATTCATGTTATATATGTTTAGACCACCTCATATTTTTATTTTATTACTAATGACAGGCCACATAAGGTAGGATCCTAAAAGAGGCAAAAATTAAAAGTATTTAATGTAAATTAAATTTTAAAAGCCTTTATTTATTTATTTGGTAAAGGATCTTGCACAACTTGAACTCACAGTAATTCTCCTGCCTCAGCCTCCCCAGTGCTGGGATTACAGAGGTGTGTCACCAGGTCCAATTTCAAGGGCTAGTATGGAGCACACACGGTTCCAGGGCCAGCACAGCATGCAGTACAGGGTAATCAAATCGCAGTCCTTGCACTTGGCAGGCAGATGTTTAGACCACCAAACTATTTTCCTAGCCTAAATTAAAAATTTTAAGTACATAAATTTGGGCCAGCCAGATAGTTCAGCAGACTAAAGCACCTGCTTAGGCAGAGCCAACATCCAGGTTTGATCCTCAGCTTGTAGTACTGGCCCTGCCTCCAGGGTGTGCTGAGACAGTGATTGAGACTGGGTGATTGTGACAGTGATTGAGACTGGGTGTGGTGGCGAGCACTTGTAAACTCAGCTCTTGGCAGGCTATCTATGAGTCAATCTATGAGACCCTGAGACCCTGTAGATCCTATACTAAATACATAAATAAATAAACAAACAAACAAACAAACAAACAAACAAATAAATAAATAAAATTTATGTATAGTATCTCCACAATGAAAAAATAAAACACACATTGCATCTCGGTGAATCTAAGTAGATACCTGAAGCTTTACTTTTTAGAATTGATGATAATAATAACGTTTTCTATCTTTATGTGCAGAACACAAGCTCTAGCACTTCATGTGACTTTTTATCTGAAAACCTGACCATCATTTTGTGACTTTTGTAGCTAGAATAACTTGAACGATGGCATGTTTACTTAATAGGCTTTTCAGGCCCTCAAGGCAACAACATTAATTCGTGTTAAGAGTTATTATATGCTTGCCTAGTGAAAGTCTTTGATTCAAAGTCCTTGTGATTTATTATTTAACCAAATATCTAACTCTATTTAAATGCCATTTAACTGCTTATTTGGGCATATTTGTTGTTTAGCTAACAAATTGGGGCAGACACTATTATATCCACAGCAAACATTTTACATTTAACGATGAAATATTAGTACAAATGAAAAGATATTTATAGTTGAACAACAAGGCAAATTGTAACTTATGGAAGATAAGAATTCTACTTTTTAACAGATTTTTTTTTTCAGAGATTTAAACTTCAGGATGAATTTTCTTAAATAATTATTGAAGCATAAGTCCAACAACTTTCCATTCTCCTTAATTTAATTACAAAGCTTGCATATTTCTTTTTATTATTCACCAACTGAACATAAATGATGAAATCACTAATATTTATACCTGAGACAATCCTATATCAATGATTTAAAAAAATAAATTTTGATCTCCTACTGTGTGGACCCCTACATAGTGCTTGCTAGCAGTTTGTGAGTCACCTTGTGGGACCCTCAGTTGATACTGTTCCGACCTGCTGGGAGTCTTTTATCACTTCCAAATGCAGGGCGCTGCATGGTGCCTGCATCACCTTTCTCACTTCATTCACTCCATCAGTGACCTTTTTTCTCAAGGGCAAATATTCAACAGTCATTTCCTGATGGACTCTGGAACTCAGTAATTCGCTCTTTTCTTTCGATTACCCTCCTCCATTTATTTTAGGACTGTGTGCTTACTCAATTATAGCCTATGCTTATTCTTAGACTAAAAGCATATCCTCCCAAGTAATTACATGTCCCAATGTTCAGTTAAGGCTACTTTGAAAGCTCATTTTGTAGTTCCTTGGAGATTAGCTTGACTGGGCTCAAACCTTGGGTCAGGAGTTGAAGCATTTGAGATCTTACTTCTATGAGGTTAAAATTTTTCATATGCAGTGGAGTTTCTTGTTATTTTCCCTTGTTCTCTATTCCCAGCCATTTGCTGCAAAAATAAATAAATAAATAAATAAATAAAACAAAACAATTACAAGCCTCCAGTTAATTTATGCATGTGTTTTTAGCTGAGATTCTTATCCAGATTCCTTGATGTGATGTAGAACAATCTGCAGCATAGTGTCCTTGAACCTCTGTCTGTGACTTGCTCATGCTCTATAAAGAAAGATAAGCATCGAAGGGAGTACATTTAGAAACTTATAGTAATTTGATATTGTCACATTTTGACAATATTATGTAATTATTTTATGATCTATTATGTATTAATAGCATTGACTATTATCTAGTGTTTTTATTATATCAGTCTAACTTTTTTGAAATCAGCTGATTCTTTTAATGGTAGTCAGAAGCATAGGTATAGTACTTCTTCACTTGTTGAACTGATTGGTTGGTTCTTTCAAATATTGTCTTGCAATATTTGAGTTACCTCATTAAGGACAAGGTTTTCAAGGGCAATAGTGTAACAAATGAATTCTACATCCAACAGTCAACATCATACTAAATGGACAAAAGTTGAAAGCTTTCACTTTAAAATCAGGACTAATGTAAGAGTTTCTACTGTCATCACAGCTACTTAGTATAGTTATGGAAACATTATCTTAAACACTTGGACAAGAGGCAAAAATAAAATAAAGACTGTGAAGGAAGAAGTGAAGTTATCATTAATCAAAGATGACATGACATTCTACACAGAAAATCTCAGAAACTCCACCAAAAGGTCTCTATTTAGTATCAAAGCTGAATACAAAATTAACACTCAAAAATGGATAGTTTCTATACACAAACAGCAAACACATCAAGAGAGAAATTAGGGAAACTACAGCCTGCAAAATGACGTACAAATAAAGAGACATACTTTGGAATGAATAAAGGACAGGAAAGGTGTACAGAGTGAAAAGTACAGCACACTGAAAAGAGGGACTGAAGATTTCAGAAAATGGAGATATTTATTGCACATGGATAGGAAGAAGCAACACTGAAGATTTCCATGCTCCCCAAGTTGGGATGCAGATTCAATGTAATCCCAATTAAAGTACTATTAGTATACCTCACATATTCAGAAAAGAAAAATTGCTAAAATTCATCTGGAACCAGAAGAGACCTAGAAGAGCAAAAACAATCTTGAGCAATAAATAAAAGGCAAGAGAAACCAGAATAAACCAGAATCCTGCTAGTAAAGCATACTTCCAAGCTACTTTGGCAAAATCAGCATGGCCTCACAAGAAACAGAACCAAGGATCAATGGAACAGATTACAAGATGCAGACAAAACTACAAAGTCAGCCACCTTATGATTGACAAAGGGACCAAACGAGTCACTGAAAGAGAGCCTCTTCCCTGAATGGTGCTAGAAAAAAAAAAAAGGCTTGCCACATGCTTAAGATTAAAATTAGATCCATGGCTATCACCATGGACTAAACTAAAATCAAAATGGATCAAAGATCTAAATTTTAAAAAGAAGCAATATATCTACTGGAGGAGAAAGTAGGTAGAAGTCTTGAAGATATAGAGGTAGTTGGGGTGTTCATACACAAAATCCAAATATCCTGGGAAATACTTCAAGGAATCAGCAACAAGGATATCATCTCTTGAAAAGTCTTTATTTTATTTTATTTTATTCATTGAAAAGTTTTTGCAAGTCAAAAGAAATCATGACCAGAGTAAGAAGAAAACCCATGAATTGGGGAAAAATTTAGCCAATGTTCCCTCAGACAAAGGACTTCTATCTTGAGCATATGAGGACTTTTTAAAAGATACTCCCATAAATAGAACTCTGAGATAAAAATATGCCTCTCAGATGAAGAAATACAAAGGGAAAATAAATACATGATAATAATGTTCAACATCATTGGTCATTCAAGAGATGTTAATTAATAAAACACGGAGATTTCATCTTACCCAAGAAATTTCTCCATGGGTACAAATCATGAGGAAACACTTTTTTTCAGATTTTTTTGGCCATGCACATATCATCTACGTTAAAATATTCTATGAACATTTTTACCATGTTGCCTCGTTAAGTTGTAACATTTCATGATGCATTCTGGATATATATTTTATTCAATGTTAGTATTTAAAATAATATTCTGATGTTTTTTTTTCTGCTGTTTGAAGAAAATGTTTTAAATTTGGATTTCACCCAGCAACTTTTGTATTCATATTGTTTAGACCTAATCCTATTTAAATAACCACTGTGTATGCTCTGATAATAAGTGTATTTTCATGTGAAAGTTTATTGTATTTTCTTTCACATTTTGTCTACAATATCTCAGTCTCTCCCCCCTCGTCTCTCTCTGTCTCTCTCCATCTCTCTCTCTCTCTCTCTGTCTCTCTCTCTCTGTCTCTCTTTCTCTTTCTCGAATTTATTACAGAGTCACAGTGGTTCTCAACCTTTCTAATGCCATGACCCTACAATATAGTTTCTCATGTTGCGGTGACCCCAAAACAAAAAATAATTTTGGTGGCTACTTCAAAACTGTAATTTTGCTACAGTTATGATTCGGAATGGCTTTAGACGACCCCTGTGTTTTGGTCGTTCCACCCCCGCCGGGGTCACAACCCACAGGTTGAGAACCGCTGGACTACAGGTTCTCACCACGTAGATGGGACTCATAGAGATCCTCCTGTTTTCAGCCTTTCAAACACTGAGCTTACAGGTGTGTGCCCCCACACCCATTCTCCACCGCTGTCTCAGCACACCCCGGGAGTGGGGCTGGCATAGCAGTCCAGCGATTGAATCCCAGCCTCTGTGCTCAGCCAAAGCATGCACTTTAGTCCACTGAGTATCTAGCTGGCCCTTGTCCATGTCTTTTTCACTGGTTTTTGTTTGAGGTGTGAGGTGGCTAATTAACTTTTTATGAAAATATTTATATGTATCTTATCTTTAAACTGTTAGCTTCACAAACTGTTTTTTGTTTATTTGCTTGCGGTTTACTTTGTTCAGTTTAATGCCTCTACACTGGACTTACTCAGTTTTTTCTTGTTTGTTTGTTTGATTTTTTATTAATTTTAATGAGAAAGAAACAACAATGAGACAGTTTTTTTTTTTTTTTTTTTTGCGGGACCGGGGTTCGAACTCATGACCTTGCACTTGCCAGGCAGGCACTTGTGCCACAGAGCTATCTCCCCAGCCCCTATAATGAGACAGTTTCAAAACAGGTTAGTAGGACAATTATAATAATTAATACATTACATATTGTTGTTCTCATAGTTATTCAGAGTACAACATGCAGATATGATACCTTGTCTAAGCAATATTAGTAGAAATCTTTCTTATTGGAATAAAAGAAAGTTGTATATCTAATCTATTTTATATTCATATACATGTATATTATAAATTATATATGTTGTATATTATATATTATATGACTACAAAGTGTCCCTTCAGTTATATCCGTCTTTTTTTGATTTTTGACTGGCTGCATTTGATGAAAAGTATTGATTATGAGTTCAAGCTGTTCTGAGTGAGCAAGGTGCATGCTGTGATTTCCGGTTTCCTGGCTCCTGCCTCTCAGGGTGCCTTACACCCTCTTGGAGCAGTTGGAGACACTCCCGACTGTGCTGCTGCAGCTTCCACACCACTGCCTGACCTTGGCTTAGGGACATTTTACTTATTGCTTAGTACAGACCCACAGGAGACAGAGGTGGGTCAGCCAGTTTGCTCTTCCAGGTGGGCTGTCTGTCACTACTTGAATGATGTGGGCAGGTCCCCAGCTTGCTTACTTCCCAAGGAGTTTATTCTAAGCATAGTTTCTCCTTAGCATTTTAGAGCCAGGCATTGGAGCTTCCATGTTTCCAATATCTGAATATCTGATTCTTGTTCTTTTTTATCTTCCATATTGTAAGAAAGAATAGTGTCATCTGCTTTTCTGTGCTACTATAATGTATTTGTTGTCATTGCTTTTCCATGATCTTAATGTTGTATTTTTTGTCACTATGAAATTGGAGGCAAAAGCTAGACATAGCTTCTGTTATCCTGTTTTTTGTGATTATTTGTTTTGGCATATTTGTGACCCTCATATATATATATATATATATATATATATATATATACATATATATATATATATATATATGAATGTATATATATCTATATATATGAATAATAATAGATGCACATATATGTATGTATGAAAGTATCTATAGCTACTTATCTGGGTGCAGAGATAAAATATTTATGTTTAAACTTATACTTAGAGAATCATATAGTATATAACTCATTTGTAAACATTTTCAAGTAAAATGTTTCTTCACATAAGATATTTAATTTTGTGCTTCATTCAAGTGTTTTAAGATGTGAATAACTTACTGAGTGAATATTGGAAGCAGCTTAAAGAGAAACTGGTTTTAGTCAGGAAAGACAGGTGAGGAGGGACACAGTAGCTAGTGTGTGTGCATCAGTTCCACAGACCTTAGCTATTTTTATCACTGACATGGTGGGTATCAATGTAGTATTATTGATCATGGATATAATTAATTCATTACATATAATGCATAGTGCCTACTATTGTCCCTATAAATTTTAAAAATCATTGTTTCAGTTTGTGGGGATTTACTCTTTAATACCTCAAGGTTAAACTTTTCTGTGTGATGGCTAAGACCAAGATAAATCAAGACCTACGTAACAAAAACTGTAACCTTTGTATCTAACAAGGTCAGCCAAATCCCCTCAGGATTTACCATGCACATCATTTTATAGAACTGTTGTCAGTGTCAGCTGTCTGGAAGAGTCACAGTTATTGCTTGATCAATTTGCTCTCTGTGATAGCCTGAGAGAATGTTTTTGGTCTAAAAACTAAAGTTTGCAGAAAACAAGGTTAGTGATGCTATTATTCTATAATATAGGCACTTAAGCTTATCATCATTGTCTTTCTAAATATCAAACACCTTAGACTTAACATGGAATTGATATTTTCCACCAATCATTGATATTCTAATAAATAGTATGTGATTAAGAAATAATTGCATATTTTTGCATGGAAATTTAGAAATCAAACTATATACAAAATTGTAGCAGGTCAATCCTATGACATCTTTCATTATCTCTTATTCTCTTTTATTACCTTTTATACAAACATTTACTTGAGAGAGAAAATAGCAATAATAGCTAGGACATTAGAAGTAGCACACATCAAAAAGACCAGATTGAAAGGCAATCCAAGTATGGTTTTGGTGTTACACATTGCTATCCTCAGTGTCAAACACCTGTTGGAGATTCTTAGGACCATTGTCTAAATCATCCTTTGTATATAACTTTACGGTTTTGCCCCTGCCATGTTTTCCAACTTTTCTGCTTGCTGTCTCTTCATTGTTTAATCCTCAGTTCTTGCTTTCTATTTAGCTGTGTCATACCTTTCCATTTTTATTATAAAAAGTAAAGCCAGATTAATATACTGAGCTTTAAAATGGCCAAATCAATAGCATCTGACATTGCCAGTTCTGCTGATAATGTACCATTATGGACTATTGAACTATGTATACAACTACTTTCTCTTAGCTCAATGAGAAAAAGATGTTTGCACTAACAGTGTTTAGAAAAGTTATGATGTCTGCATATTGTACTCTGAACTGCTAATATGAAGACAATGATACGCATTATATTAATTATTGTGACTATCCTACTAACATGTTTTGAAACTGTCTCATTGTTATTTCTTTCTTTCAAAACTAATAAAATTTAAAAAATGTTTGTTGGGGGGTGACTAACTTCTATTAGACCAGCTGAAACTAGCTCACTAACGTTTGTTGTAATCATTCACATCATTCTCTGTAGATCAACATGTCAATGTTAACCAATTCTCTTTAGAAATCTACACATTATTGTAATGGTGACACCTTTTAAAAATCTCTTTTCCAGTACTACAATTGAAAATAAGGTTGTGCTGCATGTTGAAGCAGTTAGGATTTATGCAACTGATGATGTATAACGGAAGCCATGCATATAGTATTTGAAAATTTTCTAATTTATTTTAGTGCAATTTTCAGGGAAGCGGTTACCTGAATATGGTACATATTTAACCAAACTTCTAATTTCATTTAACCCGTAAAATATCTCCTTCTTTTCTATTGTTATTCAGCATTCATCAGTTTCTATAATGTAATCAACTTCTGAATGAGGAAATATAAAATTAAAGCCAGATTGTTTATACTTTCATATTAATGTCTGATGATAATATATTTTACTGAAATGTGCAAGTAGATTTGAAGGTTTAACACTAATATAATAGGCATGTTATCAAGACAGAAAAAATGCAATATGGAGTTAATGAATAATATTCTGATTACTTTTTACCACTATTTAAATTTAGGGGATAGAGGACAGAGACTATGAATATATTTGTTAAAAGTTATAAACTGAATTTCATCTGTGAATTAAATTCAAAATTAGTGGTAAATTGATTACCTAATTCAGTTACTGACGCTGCATAGAAATACGATTAGAAAGGTCTGTTGTTGGACTATGGAAAGCAGAAACCAGATGCAGTGACATAAGAGGCTGGCTTAAATGATTGATGGAGTAATATTCCAATATTTTAATTGAATAAAGTAACTAGAAAATTTGAAATGACTGAAAAAAATCCACCTAGAAGAGACTGGGTAGAAAGTGTTGATGCTGATTCCTGCTGTGGGGCAGGTACAGTAACCAAACTGGTTCGCTCCACTGGGCCTCGTGGTTGGTTCTTTGTAATGGAAATTGGACCACAGTGTGATCCATCATTCCCTCTTGGAGGAAGTTAAAAACCCTCTAGTGGGCACTACCTTTTGCTTCTCTGCTGTGCTTGCTGTTGGAAGCAGACAACGCCCATCTTTCAGACCTCGGGGTCTTCATCAGCCTTCGGAGAGTCCGTTCCACCAAATAACGGGCCAGGGAGAGGTTCAGCTTCAGTGTCCTCCAGGTACTGTCCACCTCACTGACGCCCTCTGAGATGATGCGGCTTCCACGCCTTTGAAAGATTAATGGATTCTTACAATGTCTGTCCTCAGATGGGAATTTTAGATGAATCTGTACCTTACTGGGATTTGCTACAGTTTACAGTTCACAGCCTTTTTGAAATATATCGACTCCTCTAATTCCAGGCTGAGCGACTTGCAGCCTACCTCCCTACACCACACACATCCCTGCGGGTGTCAGAGGGCGCCCTCGGCCTTCTGCACGGTCTCCGCTTCTGCCTGTATTGTCTTTCCAGTGCCTCATTCCTCTCCTACTCCCGAATTCTTTGTGGAAGCTATTCTTTAATTCAGCAGCACCACTTGCTTTTAGAAACCTTGTACATTCAAAATCAGCAATTTGTCTGTCTCTCCAAGTTGTTTCTCCTCCAGGCTTTTTCCACTTAAGTTTAGGACCTTCATGATCTAGTTATTTAGCCCAAAAGTCAGATCTACTTCTGGTTCTTATTTCCATCGTTTCCTGCTTCTCACTAATTGGGTTTTTGCTGCAGAATTCTTCTTAGCGTTTCCAAGCTGCCTGAGCCGATGGCAGCGCTTCTGTGGATTTAAGTATTTGAAGCCAGGGAGTGACATGACCTGCTTTATACCTTCAGAAGGCAATGATCTTCCAATTTGCCTTTTGTTCTTCTTCTTGATTCTCTTAGACAATAGCAAGAGTGACCTTTTCAAAGCAGAAATTAAACCATATAACTTCTCTGCTTAAAAATCTCCAGGTGGCTTTTAACTATGTTTTTATAAAATCCAAATTTATATCATGGTGTCTCTTCTATCTTCATCTTACAACCTTGCGTATGAACTAGTACAAAGCCGGGACAGACTGCTATAGCCATAGATGTAATTGACTGTCTCAGAAGTACTCAGCAATGTTATAATTTATCTCCTTGATGGAATTTATCCATGATAATAAAATAATAATAATAATAACTAATAATTAATAATATTTCTGTAGTATAGATTTTTGTACTTTATGTGTTTCATATTTGTACTGAGATTCTTACTTTCATTGTCTTATTTCATCTTATGTAATAAGATAAATAGTTTTATGTGATGCAATTATTGTTTCTATCTGAAATACAGCAATTCTCTACCTGGGTTCTCTGCTTCCACTCTTGCCTTGTATACCTTTTTCTACACAGCCGCAAGAGTGACCTTTTGAAAATGTAAGTCAGATTGTTTCAGTTCTCTGTTTAGAACTCTTAACATGTGTGCCACTGACCTTGAGGAAAGCAAAACAAAACAGGGAACACACTGTGGTTCAATTTAGGGTTACTTTTCTGACCTTTTCTGCCACTGTTCCTTCAAGTTGATTTCCATAAGCTCCGCCCACTCTGTCTTCTCTACTGTTCTTGGAGTGCTGTCCTGCCCTTCTCTTGCACGTGTGTGCTGAGGGTGTTTGCCCTGGTAGGACAACTCTCTTCCTATAGTCCCAAAGCTAACCCATTCTCCTCTTTCATACTGAGTAGAGATGATGTCTTCTGAAGAAGGCTTTGCCTCAGTAACAGATCCCTCTGTCCTCTAGCCTCACAGCACCCAAAGAACTTACCCGAATCTGGAACTACTTGTCCACTTTTACTTTTTTACCAGTCTGATCCGTTGGGATTGAATCCATCTGAATGTAAATTCTCTTCCTCCTTGTTGAAGGTCCCAAGGATGATACTTGTTCAATCCATATGTATTTCCTAGTCACACAGTTACTTGTCTAACTTTAGCCATGGTTAATCTCTCGATGCAGGAAAGGATCTATGGGTTCATCTTATTTTAGCAAATCACATTCAACAGAGTTATGGAGCGCACAGCTAAAACCTATTCAGCTGTAAAATATATTGACTAATAATAAATAGATCAGAATCCATATTAAGGGCCAGATTACAGTGAATCCATTCACTCACAAGCAAGCACAGAACTGATGGTGAAACAGCTTATTTTTAACAGGGATAAACTTGTTTTGAAGTAAATATCATGGGCAAATTTTTCATAGTTCTCATTGAAATAGTTATTTTTCTGCATTAAATGATTCTCAATTAAGCTAGTATTGTAGTTGGAGCTAGCTATAGAATTTTTAAAACAATAGCAATGTTTAGACTCAACTCTTGATTAATGTCTTTAGGTTTGGTGTGTGGGCTTTGAAAATTATTTGCAAGCAGCTTCCCCAAATGGGAAAATACTGGCTTAAGGGATGAGATTATTTTTCTCTTTTTATCTTGTGTGCAAAGTAAATTAATGATTATATTTCATGTAAATTTTTAAATAACATTTGAAATTATTTTCTTCCTTTAAAGTTCTAGTTTACATTAAAAAAGTTCTAGTTTATGTAAAAAAAAGTTCTAGTTTACGTATTTACTCATGAATGTGTCAGGAATATTTTCTTTTCTATCTCAATAGAATTCTTCTACTGATGCAAAACAGCTTTTTCTCCGGTCTTTATCATATTTTAGAATTTACAATTTGCAGTCAAGAATGTCGTGTTGCATTAAAATGGAAAGTGCAATATCTTATTTTATTATGTGCATTATAGCATCATTGGCACCGCTGAAAATGATTCATTGAAACTTGGCATTCATGAATGTGAAAAAAAAAACGTGAAAATTGAACAACTCTAGCTCACTTAGTTATGTAAAAATTCACTCAAGATGGGCTTTATGTTCCATATAGAAATAACTGAAACAGTGGGAATGTAAATATATGTGTTAAATATATATACTAACTTTCATAGTAATTTGCTGTGATTAACCAAGAAATAAAGAAAATACTGTGTTTCATTCTATTTTGGTTTAAATGCCTTGGCATTCAATCAAAACACTCATAAACTTTTAAAGAAATGGGAAAAGTAAGTGGATATTTTTAAACTTACATATAATTATGTTAAGAAATTAGCCCCATATTCTATACTTACTTACCAAATGGATTCGTAGAAAAACATAGATGTGCCTTGACACAAATTACTACAGTGCCCACAACAGCAGAGCTGAGGCAGAGTCTCCAGGGAAACACACAGAACCCATCTCGGAAACAGTTTTTCTAGATGATTCTTACATAGATTGAAAATTTCCTAAGTTAAAAAAGGAACTCAGAGTTTCTTAATTAATCGTGAAGATAATGACTCTGCAGAATTTATTAATCACAAAGCCAGTAAGTCTGCTTACTTTGGGAGTAATGGAAGAATTATTTGAAAAATCAGTCAAACAGGTTCAAATCTTTACACATATTAATTATGTTTAGATAGCATATTGTGCCTGTGAACAATACCAATTTTTCTGATTCAGTTTCGTAATGTGTATTCTTTAATAATTAATCCAAAGAAATCTTAAAGTTCGCACTAGAAGTCGGGGTGGCTTCTATGCTGCAGAAGTGCTGGTAGTGGGTGCCACCTTCATCAGAGATCTGCTGCAGTTATGTGCTAGGTGTGAATCAGTCCTACGAGACGATGCTGGACTTACAACTCCATGTCCTGTCTGCGGATGATATTCAAACACCATACCTTGTCAGGTGTGAAAGACATATTTTCTTAGTTACTCTTCACTCGTTGTTGGACAATTACCCAACACTCAAAATGAAGGAAGGAAAGGTTTATTTAGCTCACAGTTACTGGAGGTTTCAGTCCATATTCAGCTGGCCCAAAACTGAGTGAAACAGGGCAGAGAGCATCCAGTTCATGGCCGCAGAATAGCAACAATCACAACAGAGGCAACCGACCAACCAGGGAAGCAGAGAGCATCAACTTCAGTCTGTCTCTCTATCTCTCTTTATATTACATTCAGGCTCTCCCCCTCAGCCTATCCACCTTAGGCTACACCCATAATCCCAGATGTACTTAAAACACATAATCCCAGGGATCATGGATCTAGTCTCAAACACTAGATCAGTACTAAAATACATAATCCTAGTGACTCATGAGTCGAGCCTCAATCTATAGATGTCCCTGCACCCTGACTGCATGAGGCTTTGGGGAGACAGCTAGACACGAATCATAACACATATTCTACATCTTTTAAAAGCAAATTAATATTTCAGATGAGTTGCCTCAAAATGACAGTGACATTGGAGCGTGAGATCAAGTTGTTTATTTGGAAAGGTCACCTTGCCAGCATATTTAGCGCGCTTCATCTACTCACATGAAGTCAGCAGATCTGCAGACAAAGTTAACTTTGGTGTGACTGCGCGTTGGATGGGGCAGACCTCGACTGCATGCAGACTCGCATTTGCAGAGGGCACATTTAATCAAAAGGAACAAGACCTTACGTAGTTTTTCTCACAAGATGATGATGATGATGACGATGATGATGATGATGATGATGATGATGATGATGATGATGATGATGATGATGATTATTTTATGGCCAGCTCAGCCCACTCTGGGGGTGGGGCTACCCCAGAATGTGGTGCCAGGGATTGAACCCTGGTCCCTGTGCTTGCTTAAGCTTGCTTAAACAGGAGCTTTAGACCCCTGAGCTATCTCGCTGGTCCTGCAAAATTAAAATTAAAATTTTAAAGTCTGAGTGATTATCAATGTCTCTTTCAGCCTTTTTCTTGGATAAAATAGATAAACTTATATGTTATTCAAAAAATGCAAATCACATTAATGGAATCTAATAATGATTGCTGCTGTATTTCTAAACAGTGAGATTAAACCACAATCATACATGTTCTGGGAGCTTTTCATCAATGTTTAATATGATTGCTATGGCAATGTCAAAATACCTGTGAAAATACAATTGAATGAATGTGATATCTTGAATGAAAAGCATTGAGTTAATTGGGCAAGTCGCTTTTAAAGCAATAAATATAGAACATAAAAAATTAAGTTTGAGACAATTGTATTGTTTGCCTTTAAAACTTTTACTTTCCTGTTTTATCTTTTCTCTCAAGCTGCGCTGTCATCATCCTCATTGTCGAGTCTGAACAGCTATTATTCCATTTACTGAACAATGCGTGTCTCCTTTCCCAATTATGAGGTTTTCAGGTATGCCGTGTGCCAGAAAATCCTCCCTTTTATTTGCATTTGGGAAAGTTTTGTCAGAGTGCAGATATGCTTATTTGTTTGCAGAATTTGTGTGGCTGCTTTTGTGTTACAGACGAACTAACACAAAAGTCATAGTGTTAGACTTTTGTGTTACACCATCCATCTTCGGAATGGCCTTCACTAAATATTTAGTACCTGGCCTATGGTCAGATGATGAGAGAGCAAGACAAAGGAGAAAAGAGGGGAACTGACGTTAGGGACACCCATGTACAATGCACCCCCCCCACACACACACATACACTACCTCGACTTGTTACCCATTATGTTCTTTTCCACCATCTTTCAAGCGTGTGTGTGTGTATGTGTGTGTGTGTGTGTGTGTGTGTGTGTGTGTGTGTGTGTTCGTGTGTCTGTGGGGTGGGGGACAGAACCCAAGGCCTTCACTATAAGCTATAGCCCCAGCCCCATGCACTGCTTTGTTTGGATTGTATCATTTTGAATAAAATTTGAAATCTATAGAGCATGTCTATGTCTTCCTTTTTTGGTTTTTCTTTAGCACAGTTGTGCCGTGTTCCAAATTATTAATGTCTTTACTTTCTGAATGTTTTATCTTTCACTTTGGTCCTATTAGTTACTCAGCTATCTTTTCATTCTACTGGAAAACACAGAGCCAAAGCAGAAACCAGGAGAAACATGGACCTTAGCTGGAAACAGAAACGCTAGGTGTGGACCTGCAGAACTCGCAGACCAACCCTCCGAAGCACAGAGCAAGGTCAAGAGGACCACGTCCACAGGTAGGAAGGGGAGGGAGGCTCTGGGCACCAGGAAGGAAGTCACGGCCGCCGGTTCTTCCACAATCACTCAGAACCACGGGGTCTTCCCTCAGCTCAGCTCAGCGGACTGGACACCTGGATAAGCGTGAGTCTGCAGGACTGAGCTGGTGGAACCCACGCGCTTGTGCACTCGGGACTGCCGAAGGAAAAGCGCCTCCTCAGCCTGGGTAGTCTCAACCCCAACTCTACTGCATTTCCCAGTAGGGTGGTTTGCTTTGGGCATGTTGATAGACTGATACACATTTTCACCTTTTTTCTATGTTTAATGTAATTTAACATTTGAAATATTTTAGAACGCGTGTTTTCTAAGGAAAGCTTAATTGAATTAAATATAATTATATTGCTCTATTGATAGCAATGTTATTTTAAAGCAACAGTGTAAGTACCCTTAATATTTTGCATGCTTAAATGTTTGTAGACTCAATAAAAACAAATGGTATCTTCAAAAAGTGGTGAATTAAAATTTTAACTTTGCCTATATTTATAGGAAAGTATATTTATCTGTGTGCTTAAATACTGTGTGTAAAGAATGTGACAATTTTATGTGTATTATGATCATCTGTAAGCCTTATTAAAGTGTCTGAGTCTATCCTTATTGATTATTTTTAGTTTATTTTGTTGGAGCAAACAATTGGACTCATTGTTTCCTGAGCTTGAAACAAACTGACAGGGGAACAGATGGTGATAAAGTACTACTCCCCACTGGCGGTGCTGGGGAGAGCAGAGCGCTCTAGCAGCTAAGCGGGTCTCAGGAAACCGACTTCTGAGACAGACAGGCATTTCCAGCACTGGCAGAGGGACTCCTGGAAAATTATGCAGAAGCAGGGACCTCTCGCTAGAACTTGTACCCGTATCAACAGGCTGCTCCGGAACGGAAAGCACATCTTAAGGAGGACGAGCTGCTTCTC